>UPTC01001932.1:0-11694 GCA_900537255.1 Acanthocheilonema viteae | reverse complement strand
GGAGATCATGTAGTACAATAATTGGAGGGAAGGATGGGAATGAATATGCAAGTACACAATGAATCATTTGACTGTACTATTGGTTTGCACGGGCACATCATAATTGACACGTATGAACATGTATTAGGACAGAGTAATATTACATCTATGAATATATGTGTATATATAAATATATCTAAACACTTGACCATTTATAATATTCTTGAAATTTCGCGACTTTCGCGACAATCATGATCACATAATTTTTGATCTGGAATCATCTATCAAAATTTTCAAATAATCTTTGTTTTTTTTTTCAAATCGATGACACCAATATTTATGCAAATCTCTATGGTTGTAATTAATAAATTATTGACAAATACTTAAACTACACTTAATTCTTAATTTAAAAAACGGTTAACAAATTTTAAAATTGCATTTTTGTTCCCATGAATCATTTATAAGAACTAATATTAAATTAAATTTACTAACATCCATTATCTTTTCTACTGTCATTCAAAAATGTGAATGTTCTTTTAAGAGAATTTAATTAACAAATATTCAGTCTTTATTTGATGAGTCTTTTATTGAAACTTATTCCTCTTCAAATAGTATTTGCATCTTTGATCATCTGTCATTAAATATGAAAATTAAGCCTAGCTGCAACACTTCTATAATTACTTTTCCATTACTTTCATAATATCAGAGCTTTCCACACTCTTACCTATTTTTTGGAAAATCTAATTACGGATTACATTAAATATGTAAATTAACCCATTTTACACATAATTTTTAAAAGTAAATAGCTGTTAGCCTGTTTTTAATTTCTATAGATTTTAAAAATATTAAAGGAATGATTGGTACCGATGGTACAGATCTTTTCCATAATTCAATCTTTTCTTTCTAATGTTGGCCTGAAACTTATACTTCATGACATTTTCCGTACGTAAAATATTATTGTTTAAAATATCAAAAAATGTTTGCCAAACAATAATTTGTTTGTTTCATAGTAATTTGGTTGAAAATAATTCTGATTTATTTAGAAATTCTTAAAATTTTAACACAGTAAACCTATCCCATATTCTTATTTCCGGTTTATTTGTCACCCTTCCCAACACGTATCGTTATAGTTACTTAATTTTTTTTATACATTTTTTCAAAATCTTATTTCTCATATATTTTTCATTTACAATTCTAATTCAATGTACTGTTTACCGCAAATTTTTAATGCTTCCAATTTCTTGGAGAATGATAATATTTTCATATTCAGAACTTTTGCAGAAATTAAAATAGATAATATTCTCAAGTTGACTGTTAAAGTCAACCATTTTTAGTGATTTATAATTGCAATAGGAAATGAATTTGAAATAATTTGGCAAGAGAGAGTAATGAGGTATTTATTTCCTAATAAAATATTTCACATCGACCTTTCAGGTCACCAATACTATCATTACTTTATAGCTATGGTATTATCTTCAAGTATTTCGCTCTTCAATCATTAAACGAGTCCTGATTCGTGGTCTTAATTAAGCATACCGTATTTGAAGTTTTATTACTGATGCAACCTTCTTTTTCCTTCCTCATCATCAAAATCGTAAAAGTTTCGGAAAATAGATTGGTACTTTAAAAGTTTAGTTAATCCTGGATTACTACAAAATTTCAATAGTTTAAGCAATAATTGTTGTCGTTGAATAAAATGAACAAATCATTTAAAATGAAAACCCGGAACTTAGCAAATAATTAAAAATTTAATAGCCAAGAATTTTTACAAGTAAATAAGTAAACAAATTAATTTTTATAACGTGCTTTCTGTCCAAATGTTGCTGTTATATAAATCTTTTGGTTTCTGGAAGAATGGATGCTAAAACTTGACTTGTTATTATTTCATTTTTCAGGCAAATTGAAATAATGAAGTTCGAATGATTTGATGAATTTATGTTTCTAATTGTACTTTGCCAAATTGCAAATGATAAAGGTAAGTTTAAGTAACGATGTCCACAAGTAAAAATCCACCGTCATTCATTTGAGTACATTTATAACATTCCTTCAAAACGGATCAATCATTGAATGATGCATTGTTAAGAATTTTCAAAAATTCTTTCAATTTCCAGCAGATTTGAAGGAAATCAAAAATGAATAAGAAGTTTCATTTTATTTTCTTGTTACTATTAATTATAAATTGCAAAGTTATATTTCATCTTGCATAGAAGCACAGAAGCTATTTTCATATTTTGCATGTGATGATAGCTGCCAAATCCGGTATGAATATTAATAATGTGGGTAAATAGAATAGCGTTATATTCAACGACATTTCGGTTATTCACTTGTTGTCTCAGACGATCGAAATCACACACTGTTAGCTTTCAATTTTCTTTTTTAGCAATATTATTTTTCTTAATTTCTCTTTGCACTCTTTCCATCCTCCTTTGAACATTTTTTAAAACAAAAAATTTCGGTTTGTTTTCATCTTTATAAGAATTTTCAAGAAATTATATTTTGAAGAATTTATTTCTGTCCATATTCGTCCGTATTTTTATACTTTATCTTTACACTTGATGAATACTTTTCCGGATAAGTTCTTTGGCTGTCATTATTTGAAAATATTTTCAGCGCACTGTGCAGAATGCAATTCTCAATGAGCCAATACCGAACGTTTCAAATGAAATTCCCGTACAGCCGGATTTTTCATCCAACACTTCCAGCGATTTACCATTCTTTGGTAAAATTCACTACAAATTAGACTATGATTTTGGAAGCAGTAAGGTTAGATCTTTATTGTATCCAAAATTAATTCCACTAATAGTTTCAAAACAGATACCTCAAATACTTCAAATATTTACTTCAAGAATGCTCTTTGATCCATAAAGAAACTTTGTTTCATTCATTCGCACACGACAATAATGTAAAGTAATTTATCGTTTCTAACTTATATGAATGTCGAAGTTTTGCATGACATGAAAGTGATGTATGTTTCAATGAGTGATTGTAAATTATTGTTCATATGAAAAACTTTTTTTATTGCAGCTAGCAGTGACAATTTTTGAGTGTAAAGGATTACCGGCAATGGATCGAAACGGAATGTCAGATCCGTACGTGAAACTGTATTTGCTGCCAGAGGGAAAGCCAAAATTTGAAACAAAAATTAAGCGAAAATGTTTAAATCCAATTTTTAACGAAGTTTTCGCTTTTAACGTAAGTTATTATATTTTATTTCTTAATGTAAGTTATTATTTTATTTTAATTAATTTTTTTTTTCTTTAGAACAACTCCTTTTTTTAAATATCATTTAAGATTGAAAATATTTGAAAAAATTTTGAGAACAACTCCGTTTTTTTAATATCATTAAGATTGAAAATATTTGAAAATTCTTTAAATCTCATTTTGTCACATTTTTTATTTCGCTTTCCAACCTGTAAATGTTACCCTTACAGATAACATTCGCGGAACTTCAACGTAAGACACTTCAATTGGTTGTGTATGATTTTAATCGATTAAGAAAGGATGATCGAATCGGTCAATTAGCAATACCACTGGAAAAAGTTGATTTTGGTATGACTGTGAAAGAATGGTCTCGATTAAATCCACCAGAACATGATGCTAACATAGTATGTTTACTGCTTCAAATCTAAAACTAACAAAATTATTCGATAAAAGCTTTACCGAGTAATTTAGACGTTCGCTTGGGATGATGCAAATTATATAAAATACAAAATAGTTTGAAAGAATGAGAGAGGACGGCTTTGAATTAAATTTGAGGAGTCCATAAAATTTTAGGAGTCAAGACTTGGTGATCTCTGTTTCTCTTTACGATATCGACCAAGTACAATGATTTTAACTGTAACAATTATGGAAGCTCGAAATCTTAAGAAAATGGATGTTGGTGGTCTGTCAGGTTAACAATTAAAACATTTCAAACTTCGAAAATTTCAAAGCATTGCTTTACTACCACATTTAAATTTCATAACTTTTGTGCTAACATTTAGATCCATTTATCAAAATACATTTATACAATGGTCGGAAATTGATAGCGAAGAGAAAGACAACACGAAAATACAAAACACTGAATCCATATTACAATGAAAGCTTTCAATTCAAATTGGAACAAGAATTATTAGAAGTGAATTTTCGTTTCGATTCACTGTGAAATTTAATACTTTTCAGTTGTAAAATTTCAATAGATAATAACAACATTTTGATCAATCAATATTACTAGTTATTATTAATTTATTGAAACTATTCTTTCATTCAAAATTTTTTGCAGAAAGTGAATTTGGTTATCAGTGTTTGGGACTATGACAAGATGAGTAAAAATGATTTTATTGGTGAAGTGAAACTTGGCTCGCCATCTCTGAACGATTTCACAATTAATGTTGCTAGCCAGAAGCAGTGGCTTGAAATGATGACTACGAGCAGGCCTGCTGTTTATTGGCATACCTTACAACCAAAATTATGATTTTTCATCATTAAAGGTCTTTATCCGAATAGCGTTCGTTGATTTCCTTGGCTGGCAATACCAAATAGTAACTAAGGGATCAAAAATTTAGGCTTGAGTAAACGAGAAAATGAGCCAGAACAAACGAATTTGTCTCAAGAGATTAGCAGGGCGGTGAAAATTATTTCATTCAGTTCAATACAAACAATTTTTTAGAATGAAAGATTTTGTTCAACGTTTGTTGAAAAAGTACTTTTTCTTTTATACATGTAATTTTTTTATTCACCTAATTTGTCATTGCAAAGAAAGTGGCATTTTTTTAAATTTCAATAAAATTTGGTTACTTCAAGCAATTAAACAAATCTAATAATTTGACAAAGTTTCATGAATTTTCAAATGTATTTTTTTTCGCAGAAAAAATTACATTTTTCAGAATTTAAGATATATTTGTTTTCGATTAACAAAATTAAGTTGCATTAAATTCTTCTCCAAGCTTTACCATTCAAAATTTAGCGTCAGCCATTTTGGCAAACTTTTCCATTCTTTGAACATTTGATAAAGTTTCAGGAATTTTCATGAAACTTTAGGAACAGAACACATTTTCATTTGTTAATTTACATATTTTACTTCCACTTTGAACGAGTTAATAATTGACAGTATCTTTTAAAAGTTTAATTTCCGAATTGTGTTTTTCAAAAATGCTGTATAAAAAATTAAATTTCAAATTATTGCCGAATTTAGGAAACAAACAAACAAAGAGCTCATTTTTTGCAGTTTTTTTAATTCATTTAGCTTACTGTTATATGATAAAAAATGAAATTCAATACAGTCGTTAATAATCTCATCCATGTAATTTCAAAATTTTTTCAATGTTTATTTTATTCATTTTAATGAGAGATGACAGTTCAATGATCGATGATGTCATTATTCACTTCCTCTGACTGATTTCAAGCAAACTTCCATGATCCATCATTTCTAATTTCTCTGATAGTTACAAGCAACCAATTGTGGGCGTTGAAAATGAAAACCTGATTTGATGACAAAATTGATGCTTAAATTTTTATTTTGCCACCTCTCCAATGTCCCATTCTTTTCATAGTACCGTTGCTATAACAACCACTCTCTCAGGTGAAACTGGAAATGATCGATTATTAGTAATCGATTTTATAGAATTGAGTGAACACTTTCATAATATGCATGCATATTATTCTTTCACCCCTTTACTTTAAATTTATTTTAAACATTTAAACTTTGCATTGCTTTCATTATATGAATTATTGCTGATTTTTTTTTTTTTGCAGACAAATGTTATATTTATATTATCTGAGAAGTTTTCATTTCTGTATAATTGTCTTTTAACCTATTCCATCTGCCTTATATCATAAAGGTAATGGTGTTGAAAATGCAGAAGAAGTAAAGAAAGTAAAAAAAAAGTGGTACGAAAATTCTAAAAAATGAAGAAAATTAACCACTTTAAGCTAAAAATGACTTTTAATGATGTGAGTTAGCTAAATAAGGTTGTGTCTGTCCGCAAAATAACCGAATTAAAACAGAATTTGCTGGCATGCAAAATGATTTGAACTTTTGCATATTTTTTACAACTCCTACGTGTTCGATAAACATTATTCGACATTATCGATCGATCCGACAAACAGTTTTAGGGCATTATCGATTACTGACAAACAAAGAGATGCATTGCAGTGCAGTGTAGATTTGTATTATGCAACTCATTAAGAACCGTTTATACCTTTCTGTTTCCCTTAATTATACCGACCAAAAGATCAAAAATCGATTGCCAGGTCGTTCCCATTCTATTTACTACGATCCATCTTGCCAACAAAATTGTGACCATTCCTTAGATGACCTACCCTAATGTTTTTTATTCTGTGATTAATTTTGATATTATGCACAGAATTATATGTTACTCTTTGTGTTAAATGATTTCAAACCGCTAATTAATAATAATTGATAATTCTGTGAACAATATCCTAAATGTGCTGTGTTTCTTGTTTGAAATATGATGGTCGAGAATTAACAGATATTGTTGGATCGTTTAAATGATAATTTAACCAAAGGATTTCATGTTGTTTATTGGCAGTTCAGTGTGTAGAAATATTATCACTTTTGTGCATCATCTGTAATGTCATAACAGTTGAACAAATGAATCAATCATTCCTTCTTCATTTCACATCTCCGATTGTTTTAAAGTAGAGGAAAAAAAATTTATTTTTCCTAAAAATTCATCTCACTGTTAAGATTATTAATTCAAAATTTCCTACTATTGAATATAAAATATTAGCAAATTTAGCGATTATTGCCTAAAATTATCAAGCCACTATTCTATTCTTTAAATAAGTTATTTAAAATTATCGATCCAAAAATTAAAAGAATTTTTAGTAGAAAAATAGGTGGACATTTAGTTTTGTTTATTTTGAAGAGAAACGAATAATGAGAAATTGTCCTTAATTTTTGAATTCATCAATACTTCAAATACCATTTCATTTTACACTTCCTTTCATAGACACTATTTGTTTGGCAGAATTTTTTTAGCACTATGAAATGAATTGTATTACAAAAATTCCTTTATTTTTATGACAGTTTAATCATACGATGGGACTTTTATATCATCCGAGAATGTGCTCATTTGTTGACTTCATAACAGAAGTTAGTTCAGGCGCTATAGGTTAAGCTTATTTTTTGGTAAGTTTATTCACTTCTATAGTTTCAAAGTTTTGCAACAATCAGAATTTTACAACCGTTCATTTTTTATTTTTGTTTTTTGTTATTGTTAAAATTTATAAAGTCAAATGCAATCCTTTTATTATGAAATAACTTTTCTAACAAAAAACTATTCTTTTTCAAGTATTTTACACTTAGCATATTTTTTTTCACAAACATTTTCAGATGAATGTGAAAATTTGTACAAAAATTCTATTTCCTCAAATAAAAATGTTTATTTCATTTCAAAAAAAGTCAGCGCAATTTACCATAACTTCACCTTTTACCATTGCAATACACCGTTCATATCGACTTCTCAGATGAAAAGAGCAACGAAAGAAAATGGCATCGTGTAATTAATGATTTTTAAAGAATTCTTTAGGCAAATTAAAGGACATTTATCGATGGAAAGAATCAGTCGAATTTCTTCTGTTTAACAATGACTGATGAAATGAGAAAATGTGAAGAGATATCTATTAAAAGTATGTTATTCGTGAAATAAAGACAATAAACGGTAAGACTGCTAGAAGAAGCTTTGAGCAGTTAATTTCCTGTTTTCATTGGGTTTGAATAACAGAATTGAAAGATGACAATTCTGTGCGAAATAATGTGTCATTCATTAGTCAGTTCCTGAATCACATAAAATTTCTCGGTGCTTTTAAATCCTCCATCTCTCAATGAAAATGTCCACAAAGATTCTATGGAATGAATGGAATAAGGATGAACACTTCCAATATTTTATATTTATCAAATCCTATACCTTTAAATCTCAATTTATCGAGCGAAAAATATATATCTGCACTGAAATAGTTACAGTGCAAAAACAATTCGGTATAAATTTAAATTTAATCTTTGGTTCCCATTTTTTATTAATGTAGGTTTGGATGTATCACCTACACGTGCATACATGTTCTACATGTGTGTATGTGTGTGTGCGTGTGTGTGCGTGTGTACGTATGTGTGTTGTATGTGTGTTTACATGAATGATCAATGGATCTGTATAGAATTCATTACTGTAACTGTTGTAATTAAATACCTTACATTCATTTAATGTATTCTATTGTCATCCAACCGAGTCATCAAATATCATTCACCATATTTTTGCGCTATTGAAGCGTTTTGTATCACAATTTTTTAATGCAACATTTTCATTTAATTTAAGTATTTTTCCTTTTAATTATTTATGGCCAAGTTTGATTATTACTGAATAAATACAATTTCGATAGATTATTATTAGAAAGAATTGATTTTTAATGTGATATAAAAGGAGCGATATTCTTTTAACTCGTTGTTAATTCTGGTTTTAATGATCGTTGATTACAATTTTATCTTATTTTATTAATATTTAAAATTGCCTCAGACAAAAAGAATTTTTAATCGTGTAAATTTTGTACAATTTTAAAAGTGGCAAGGGCAATGAGTACTACTCGTTATACCAGGATATGAACTTACTCTCTTAGAACTAACTTCTTCCCTTTTTTAGATCAGCATTTCTGACTTGACAAAAAGATGTATAAGATTATTATTATTTGCATATTACTGCTTACTACGTCAATCACTAATGCAATTAAAATTAGTGGAGGAGGAAATCGTGGCTCAAGCGGAGCACGAATAAGTTCGGTTAGTTTTCTTTTTTTTATTGTTGAATTTAAGTGTGATAGTAATCGATATGCTACATCGTAAGATTTAAAACAACTATTTTTTTAAATTAATGTTTTAGTATGACTAAAGCAATAATTAATATTTTATCTATGATACGAAAGAATCATTGGTATCAGCGAAAAAAATCAGAAAAAAAAGTAGTTCTCTTCTACTGTAATATAATATCCGTTAATTTTTGCAAATTTTCAGCGCACACAGCAAAGTAATTTTCGTCCACAGCACAGTAGTCATTATCCACAACAGATTGGTCATTATCCACAACAGAGTGGTCATTATCCACAACAGGGTGGCCATTATTCACAGCATCCAAATAGTTATCACCAACCACCTGCAGGTCATCAGGGCAATTTTATGCAAAAGTAAGTGCTTAAAAGAGAAAGGAAGAATTTTTTTTAATCCCGAGAAGGATCGAGAAAAATTATTAGTTTATGAAATTTGGTAAATTGTTTCATCTAAGTTCTTCAGTTAACTGAGCAATGCAATGAAAAGTTCAGTGGCTTAAAATGCTTGAAAAAATATATAAACTAGCTAGTACAATCCCATTTTTTCATTTTTTTTTAGTTCCCAAACTTAAATCGGCAAATGAAGTGAAAATTAAATGATTTTAAAAGTGAAAAGTTTTAGACCGTCCAGTAAAGGAACATTTGGGAAAGCATTTGTTGGTGGTGCACTTGGAGCTGCCGCAGGTTTGGCAACTTTTGAAATAGGAAAGGTAAGTTATCCTTTTCATATCGTTTTATAGAATTTGAAAAGTAATTTACATTTCTTTGTTCAAATTAGAAACCATGAAGTTTATAATACGGTATTCAATTCACGTGAATTTTTAGATAGAAATAGCTAAAATTATATTTTGAGAGCAATCTTTTTAATATTTATTGTTTTACACATTTTTCTTATCATCCACTTAGATTGTTTTGTAGTCTACCATGAACGTATTCATTTATCATTTCATGTACAGTTTTACGTACGATTGATATAGTAAGCGTTATCGATGTTAATACCTAATATAACTTTCTGATGAACATATTTAAAATATCTCCTTTTTTTCTTGTAGGCAATTCTTCGTTCCAATTCCGAACCTCTGAGAACACCAAATGGTCAAAGTTTCTATTTTGATGAGCGAAATCATCAGTCCAAGAAAGGCTATTTTATGTGTTCGGTGCCGCTTGATGATGTAGTGAAGTCGTTACAGGTTGGCAAGATTTTAAAAAATTCAGATTTTCAAGATAAGCATTTGACTGAAGATTTTAAGAGCAATGAGTGGTCTTGTTAGCTATCAAAGTTTAAAAAATATTAAGATTAGATTAAATAATTTTTCTAATTAAATCCAAAAAAAAATTCTCTATGCTTCATAAATGAAACTTAATAGTTTACTTTCTTTTTTCTTTCTTTATCTCATGTTTTTTTTTCAAGGAAAATTCAACAACTTCAATGTCGACTACTAATGAATCCACAAACTCGACCGTTATGACGACAGAACAATTCTTTAAAACAGTATGTCATATCATATATCACTTCATAAATTTCTAGAAATTTATAGAACTATGGATGTTCTAAAACCTAAATTTAAAAAGAGCTATTCAAGTTTTGATTTTCAAGGTACAATTCAGCGATGGTTCAAGGCCGAAATCATTAACTTGGAATTGTAAGGCTGATACGGAGGTATGCTGTGGCACTGATTGTTGTCCACGAATTAACCCTGGTGATTTTGCTCATCGCGAAAGACCCTCATGGATTATTTTTGTTAGGTTTGTTGATATTTTAAAATTTGAACAACTTTACAATTAGTTCAACTCAGTAACAATTCTTTTGAAATTACTAATTAGACTTTATCAGCTACTAAAATAGTTAACATTGGTGTGACATTCACTATGTAATAATTTATTAATAAGCCAATGAATTAATCAACTGTAAATATTTTCTGGATTCGTATCAGAATTAATAGAGTCAGCAAGAAATTTTTAGAATTGCTTGGAACAGAGTTTTACATATAACTGAGCTTTCAGAAGGAGAAAAAATATAAATGATATCATTTGCTAATTAATTCAACTTGTTACTGTGATTAATTTCGAAAATTTTCAGTGTCTTGGTATTACTGCTACCGTCATATTACTGATGTGATTACTGTCATTCCTGTTAATTAATTTCTCTCTTTCATTTGATATTTGGATTTCATCATGAAGCTTGCTAAGTGAAATGGTATATATAAAAATAACTCTTCCAAAGTTATTTATAATACGATTATATAAAAAATTTTCTTAATTTTTTTAGGCTACGAAATTTTAGAGAATATTCATGCGATAAAATTCGTTTTCTATGCGTCTTTTGCTAATTTAACAAACGCTTTTAATAATGAAGTTTTAATTTTCAGATTAAAAAAAATCTTTTTTTGACTCTTTAGGGCAAATACAATCGCTGTAATTATATTTAATATTTTTCAAAAGGAAATGATTTGTGACAGATTGTTATCATTCTATTGGCCAATGACAATATGTGATAGGTGGTGATATGATTTTTTACATGTTCGTGAGCTATGAGCTATATTGTTGCAGTAGTGTGTCCTAAGCTAAATAGGTAACATTCAGGTTAAACCGTTTCAGTTAGATGCAGTTAACGTTTTATAAACTCTCTATAAAATTTAATTACATTTAATTTCAACGAAGCAAATGAAAGACTTTAATTGGTCACAAAGTGGGTCAACATGAATGCATAAAATTTAAATATAATTTATGTGGCGTAACTGTATGCTCTGTATCTTAGGCTTTGTCATATTATATTTAAAAAAAAAAGATATCTGAAATAGAATATGCAAATTTTTCTTTTCAATATTTTGTGCAGAATGTATGATTGATACAGAGATTATGCAGATAAACCATTCCATTAACTGTAACGAATATATTCCC
>UPTC01001930.1:0-11701 GCA_900537255.1 Acanthocheilonema viteae | reverse complement strand
TTTTGTTGCTTAGTTTAAAATCTTTATTCTTTATTCTTTCTAAAAATAGTAATAAAATAATAACGAAACGGTATTTAATAATAATAGTCAATAATAAATAATGATGGTGTAAAATATGTCTTTGGTTTTTATGAAGGCCTATTTATTCAGGGAGTTGCTTGAATTTCTAATCAACACAGTCCTGCTACACAGAAACACCACATATTCTCAGTAAAAGTTTTTATATTTTCAGTCATCTAATGTTAACGAATTATAATTGCAGGAATTCTATCTGCAATTATAATGTGGTTCGGACAGTTTTGATGACGATAATGATCTTACTCTAAAGTAGAACTTTAGAATCCTTCCTTAAGATCAAGAATCCAATCGGACCCAATTACAATATCTTCAGTTTTTTAGTAAAATTCGATTTTCCAAAACGCCAATTGTTTAGAATGTAAGACATTGACATAAAAAGTGATCCCAATTTTCCAACCTTGCACTGCTACTATTGATCCACAATACCACTACCAACAGTGCTATCAAATTACTTCCTCCAACAACACGTAAGTAGCGGATCACCTACCACTATTACCCTGACTACTAGCAGATAGTTCTCCTATAAGGATTTCAAAACTGCACTTCACAAGTCACCATAAAATGAGATGCCAATTTCACGACTGTTTTCTCAAATAAGTTTAATTATCCGAAATTAAAATCAATGAGTCCTGCCCTTAGATAATTAAACTTGTTGACACAAAATGAAACTTCACATGTGACGGTCCACTCGATCCGCATTTCCAGAATTTTATAAATTATTGCTATCGTTTCATGTCTACCCATTTACTATTGTTGTACTTTTTTTTCAGAACAAGTAGTTTCGCTAAACTCTTGGCTGCGAGATCATTAAGCGCAGCATTTCATATTGCTATTATCTCTTTGCAATGATAAACACAAATTTGTTCTTTCATCGCTTTTGCTTTCATTCGCCATTTTGATAGATACTTCCACACTTAAGAACAGAAATAAGTTTCCATTCAAAACAAAGAACTTCAAAACAGACAACTCTGATTTAAATAAAATGGCAACGGATCTCAAGTCTGTCCTTTCTTTATCTTCATCATTGCATTAGACAAGCAGTCAAAATTTTCCCCAACACAAATATTTAACAATAAAAATTTCATTTCCATAATCGAATAGACACTTAACAAAAAGAAACATCATAGTTCAAGTCAGTAAAATTTTTCCCGAAAACGATATCACCCATTTCATTTGTTATGAATCAGTTTAATTAATAATTTGAATTAAGCATTGTGTTGTATAGCTTTTTAAGCAACGCTGAAATCGCGTTAAAGTGCATGTGCGAATGGTATATGATTTAAATCACAAAGCAAGCAAGCATAAAAATTTACATGCTGCAAAATTCAGTAATGAGCCATTTCCTGCTTAGAAGGAAAAATTGCTATCAACACAAACTGGCTATTAACACAAACTGGCATAAGCTAAGCAAAAATCCTTCTTCAATTTCAGAAGTATGACATCTATTAAAAATAGAACTCAGAAATACACTTTATGTTGCATGAAATAAATATAAAGAGGAAGTGCACCCATTAGCCAGTAATACCTTGCAAATAAGATGGCATCTTAATTTTCATGAACAATCGAGTGGCCAAGAAACCAATGAGAACACAAGCGAAACCCAACCCCAACATCATTATCCGATCCAGCTTGGGCGTTAATGGATTATTGCACCTATCCAATATGATAAAACCAAGTCCTGAAAGAAGTAAGAAGGATGACAGAATGGATATTTGAAATAAATCTCACGAAATCTATGCTATTTTTACAAGCTAAAATCCTATCTACAATCCATGCTTACCAAAGTTATGTACTTAAAAACCTGAAAAGTCATAAAGGGAAAAGTTATATCTCAAAGCTGACAAAAGAAAAACTACCGCCTAAAGAAAACATAAAGCTTGCAGCCAAGCCTTCCATAATATATTGCCCATTAACTCGATACTGCATTATAGCAACTGGCTTCGCATTACCTCTCTCATCAGTCGTTTGTCCTGCAAGGATAATAAGTAAATCAGAAAGAATGGTACAGAAAACCAAAACAATAAAATAAGTAATTATAGATTGATGCACTTGCCGATGCTTGGAGGTTCGTTAATAATATCATAGATGACACCTCCAGTCACGAAGAAATAAGTCATCATCACCAGTGCGAATACTTGCATTGGTGAAGGCATCTAAAAACAACGTAACAGATAAACAACTGAATATGCAATACTTCAAAACATGAAAAGATGATGCCAAAACGCCCCCCATGACGACTCGCTGCAAAGCCAATAGTAAAACAAACCTTCAGCCACCTTGGCGGTAATATTTTAACATTTGGGGGATTAATGAATGTGAAAAGAAGCGCTTCCAGGACGGACTCCATAGATTTTTAAACAATCTGCAATTCTTAAGAACACATAAATCATGTACGGGCTACTGATTGAGACAGATCAAATTTCCGAACTATAAATACCTTCACCGGTTTTTATATCAGATAAAATTCAATAAAGATATCATATGATATAATCATAAGTCTTATTTCAGAAAATGAATGCAGCAATATACTTTATTATTTTATTTCCTGAAATTCCTCATTTCCGTCACTCAGATGTACACTCAGTGATTTAATGCTGACATTCCCCACCAAATCTACACATACCAAGTAGCAAAAATTTTGAATGAAGCAGCTCATCATCACAACCGGTAAAAAGCAGTTATATCCGCTATATTTCCATGACAATATAACTTCTCTTCAAACTACTAAGCTATTTGATACAATAGGAAAAAATATTGATCTATTTTATACTCTGAACTGGAATAAAACAGCAGTACAATACAAATGACTCACAAGCTGACAAATTTTGATTTGAAAATGAACACTAACAATAAATTTATGCGACAAATGCTTACAAAGATAGGACTAACAGTTATTGGTTATATACTTTTCTCGAATATCTTAAAATTGTTTTTTTAATGTATATAAGACTAAGTTTCTGAAAATATTAAATTGCAAAACTAGAAAATAGCCACGTCTACACATTATTTAATGAAACACTCCATTTCAAATGACAATGGCATAACATATTTCAAGTTCGGTATGCAATGATTATTACGGATATATATATAAAAATACGAACTTCTGGACCTATTCCGAATCATTTTGAGCTCTACATGGAGTAGAAACAAATTTGCAAACGTAAAAATGCAGAAAACAAATTTAAATTTTAAGGATCATGGAGATATCATTTTTAACATAGGGTATAACACATCAACAAAACAGCATGAGCTGCTCTATGATATGTTAGGAGCAAACTCATAAACATGTGACTGTTTGTGTTTGGTTTGAAAGAAATGAGGTGTTCAGATAAAAACTACTTAAATTATGCATTGATAGTTTCCTGCAGACCATTGGTGATAATCGAACTCAGTTGGAATAGGCACAAACTGTATTCAGACAATCATCAATGCAAATATTACATGGTGATTTCTTACCCATAAAATCATCTCAAATGACAATCAAATGTTAGTTTTAATGAAATGAATATTGTTTCTGAAATCAACAAACTACTTATAGTTAGGTTATTTATTCAAGTTTTCTCATTCTCAAAAGGAAGAAAAGCATTCTGAAAATGTAGCAATATATAAGTCAACAAAATTAACCTACAAATTTTTGGGATTTATTCAACATATAGAGGTGGTCACAGAAACGTTAATGGCAAGGCACGTAAATATAATCTCAGCTAAAGATGCTTTTTAACGAAACTAAGGCTGTAAATTAAAATCTAAGTTCTTCCTAATCTTAATAAACTGAAGATTTCTGATTTCATAAAAAATGGAGAGAAGGACCTGGTCTCAACCTTTCTGTAACATTTCCATCGGCAGTAGCAAAATACGCTTTCTCAGCAACTCCTATAAAAAGACCTGTTTCGACAACACCCGGTAACGATATCAGACGTGTATGCAAAGCTGCTAGGTCTTCCGTTGTTACATATTTATTTTTTGGAAAATTCCAATCCAAGATGAAATTGTTGTTGTCCGTAATAAAGGGATCCAACTTCTTTTTATTGTTTGTTCTCAATTCAACCTCACCACCTTCCTGGCGTTTTATCCAGTTCAAAACTGGCGCACATCTGTAAAACGGAACTATCAATCTTGATTTTTTTTTAATACAGTGAGATCTAACACCACTTCGTGCTAATAAGTCGTATATTAATTACCAGAACGAAGTTCAAAAAAGGTATTTATAGAAATAGCAAATAAACCAAAAAGATTTTTTTGGACGTCTAAGTCAGCCATTTGAACAATTCCCACTTAATCAGCAAACAATAAATTGATGACGACATATATTGCAAATCTCTAGTAACTCCATAAACAGCATATTGACCGTTCCATCACATCACCGTTTCAAGCATGTGATACAGAATGATTGGAAAATAAACATATCAAAAATGATAATAAAATTAATGAATGTGTTTCCTGGACTTAGCAGCGCATAAACTAATTATAATATTGAAAGCCTACCCAAATGGAACGACTTCAATTGGAATAGGAAAATTCTTATCGCCCAGTTTTTCTGACTGTTTACTAGCATCAGCAATAATATAAAACTTTTTGGCACTTGTCTGCACGATTTTCTCTTGAGTTAAACATCCACCACCACCTGAAGGATCATATACTGTTTTTATAGAATGACTGTTCTCACTTTATACACAATGCCACTTGTGCTGAACTGGAATTGTGAACAGGATGCAAAAGAACAGCAGTATTCTGCAACTGTGATAGAACGAAACTGGTTACCTTTTATACAGTTCAGATTAATGTCCACTTCGTCAGCTCCATCAATACACAGATCTAAATCGAGAGTTTTCTCCAAGTCAATTACTTTCAGACCAGAATCGATTAGCCACTGACGAGTTGAGAATGAAGAAGGCACACAGATGATGTCCTTTACTACACCATTGTTTACTTTTTCAGCCAGAAACTCGACGAAAAATTTAGCCGTGGTACCACTACCGACACCTATCCGACAACCACTTTTCACATGCTGTTCACCGGCTGCATACGCTGCTGCTCGTTTGGCAAGATCCAGAGTTGAACGCGTTTTCATTGCATCGTGCAACTTCAATGCCTCAATATCATATTCAAAGTTTTGTGATTAATATCGAAAAAATAAACTAAGTAGAAAGTATGAATTGAGACCGTTTAATATATCAATTTGAAAGAGAAAGAACTTCATATTGGGTTGGACAAAAAGTCCTGCTATATGCTGAAATTTTTAATTTTGAACTATGATTTCGGTTTACGAAGTCCCATCACTTATCTACAGAATAACTTTATTTTCCGAACTTTATTTTTCCATTTTTGGATGGTAAAGAAATCGTGAATGTAGAATTCGTGTTGTCTACAGTCATCGGATTTCTCAATCCCAGATACAGAGAGGTCCAGAAAAGATACACTCCAAGGGAGAGAACGATAACTTTGCAAAATGATACAGCGGCTAATGCCGACATATTATAAAAATATGCGACATTTAGATGCATTTTTCCAGTAGTGAAGTAAAAAAAAGTTGATCACGCCAGTCTCTTTTTGATGAATATCATCATTAATATCGAGATTTTGCAACCGTTATGGAGATT
The DNA here is from genome assembly GCA_900537255.1 of Acanthocheilonema viteae. Taxonomy (NCBI): domain Eukaryota; kingdom Metazoa; phylum Nematoda; class Chromadorea; order Rhabditida; family Onchocercidae; genus Acanthocheilonema; species Acanthocheilonema viteae. The sequence continues at coordinate 6,023 of UPTC01001930.1, read as the reverse complement.
AATAATGCATAACAAAACTCCAACATATTGAATTTGAAGATTTCTTAAGTCAGCACCATTCTTTATATTCTAAAATACTTAATCTTGACAAGAAAAAAGTGAAATAACAGAACAAACCGTGTCAGAAAATGATGCCATTACAGGTTTTTGAAAGAATAATTAATAAAGAATGAAAATAATTGAGTGTAGCTATTTAATGTAGAGAAGGAAGCAGAAGTGCTCAGGCATCATCACACAGTTCAAAAAGCAAAGAACCCACACACCAACACTGCTAGCAGTTGACGTTCTGACATAGCAGATAATAAGCAAAGAACCCACAGTAAAGATCATGGAAGTGTGATCTTTCTCGACACTCATTTTTTGCATTCCTTAACAAGTTTAGTCGACATTCCAGTCATTTACTTCCAATAGTGACAACAGTCAAATTTCCTACTATACTCATTAATCAGGAGAGTGGCGATTCACCACTCAACCATACATCGTATTGATATTGCAATCCCTGGGAATGGTTCTTTAAAAGCTACCGTTAAACTTGAAAAAGATGAATACTCTTGAAAATACCACGCATTCTTCAATAATGTATATCAAATTCCTCGAATCAGTGTTGAAGAATTATCCATTCTTCTCTTAATCATCTCCTCAACACTTCAATATCATTTCCTTCTACTTTAAACGATAGCAATAGGGAAGATAAAATATAGCATAATCTCACAAACCATTCTTGGGAATGTATTTATTATATCATATTGTTTCTAAAACCTATCGGAATCATATCGTGCTATCCTACAGTGTACAGGATTAGGAAATAGCCGAGATAACTGATCTTTAATCAACATTCCATTCCAACATAAGTTACCGATCTTTGGGATTTCCGCAAAAATAATACTACCTCTAAAGAGAATGAAACTAAAATGTGAAAGGGTATATGATTACAGAAACTCATGCAAAACATCATTGCTGAATAAATGGGAAGAAAAACGTGCCGGATATAGCGAAGTGGAATATTTTATCTATGGCGCGCTGATTTATTGTTCTAAAGATAATGGAAAACAATGAAGCAACAGTGCTTACAACCAAGCTACCCTATGCACAAGCAAATCCAATCACGCATGCGAGTCTCTCGAAACATCCATTGTCTCATCATGAAACATAGTCAGTGCCAACGACTGAATACATAATGTCCATGATGTCAAATCTCCAAAAAAATGTTCACATCCATGACCCGAATCTGGCCTGCTTATCTTCATATTTGCATAGCTTAGCAGAACTGAATGCGGTACTTTACAACGTCATGGTCATAAGGGATCCGAATATTTTAGCCGGATATAGTGAGGTTAAAGACAATGTGCAATACAGTGTTTTTCTCGCATATTTGAAGAATGATTTCCTGTATGGATATTATAAAATAAAGTCTCGTTTCTTCAGTCTATTTTGGCTTAGATGATCCTCAAGCAGCATTTGAAAGCAACAAGAGATATAAGATCATTTCCTAACTGGGTGTGAGGATATATAATAAAGGCTGTATAACTGAACATTCCAAGCTGCTGTTTTATCTAATACATCGACTGCTTCCGAAAATAAACCATACAATTCAGCAATTGATGAAACTGATTAGAAAATGCTTCAAACTCGCAATCAGCTCGCACAAGCACTTTGGACAAGGATGTTTTCTTTCTTGGCTCACATTTAATTGCATTTATATGCTACGTATATATATATGCTCTTGTGTGCATCATTGATTGCAGTGCATCAGTACATGAATAAAATCCAGATATGTATTAGAAAATGTATGGACATCAGACACTACAAATATTTGCAATACCGGAATGAATAACGAACCTAAAATAGTTAATTGTTCCAACAATAAAAACGTAATACAAGCTAAAGTTTCATAATGCCTACAACATTTTTTTCTCCAAACACATCAATTCTTATCGAGCAAAATGTTCGGTTGGCCATAAGTTGTACACACAATATTGTACAATATCTACAAGGAGAACAAACAATAATTTTGAGGATGTTCTCAGCAAGTATGGTAATGCCCAACAATTATTAGATGTTTCGTTCAGCAACTGATGCCTGATCGCTGTGACATATTTGGCTAGTTCGACGTCTTGATATCCCACGACAAATAACTGACGGTAGAGACTCTGGAGTGTACATTCCAGGCATTATTTCCAATGCATCCATTGCTTTAGCTGCAGTCGCATCACCATCAACCGCTAATCTGCAAACAAATTACTACAAAAAACAACAGTTACTACTACTTACATTGCCTTCTCATTCCACCTTTATACAAAATGTAAGCATTCATCCATTCATTTTAATGCAATTTTCATTCTTTTTATCTGTACATCGACATGTAGTTGCATAAAAGTTCTCTAGAAAAAAAGATAAGTAAATAAATAAAACTGTGTAAGCTCTACAAATAAAACTATGAAATATAGTTTTCCAACCTGTACTGATGACATGCATCAACTGGACGATTCGTTTTGGTCAGGAAATCACCAAGTAAACGATGAAGTCGACTATTCACTGTCGTCTGAAACCAGAATGAGTAATTTGGTAAATAATAAAAGACAGATTTTCTTATTTTTTTATCTTATTTTTTTCCGAAAGCAAGGATTGCTCAGCAAGTACAAAAAAGCAATATAATTTGTGTTGGTTATGAAGAAATTATTCAGTAAGCAAAACACACCACTGGATATCCAGCTAGATGTATATTTCTTTCCTAGTAAATTGTCAGTCAGAAAAACTTTCAATAACAGCATTTTACCTGAGTTTGCTTCCTTAGCAGTGTAATCGCTTTTTCATAACTTTGTGTTTTATCGTAAAGGGCCACAAGGAGAAATACAGCATCCAACAAATGAGGGGATATCGATATTGCCTAAAAAAAATTGAATCTTTTATAGTTATACCGAGTGAAAGCAAGTATGTCAATCATCAATCAAATAATTTTAGCCTTTTCGAGAAGTTTCTGTGCATCTGTCACCGTCGATTCGTCTTTAGCAGCTAAGGTAGCACAAAGATACAATGCCCGAGCATTATCTTGACCAAGAATGTGTCGACATGTACAAGCAACAACTCGAGCCTGAATCGTAAAAATTTTGATTATATCTTTCTCTTAAATTTCAGACTGACAAAATTATTAGTGGTCAAAAAAGTTTATGCTTAATAACACAGAGAAGTAAAACCTTAGCAGTCAAATATTAATGATACAGTTTATACCAAATCAATATTCCGATTCCTTCTATTTCTGGAGCAAGATCAAGAGTAAAAATTGTGAAAAACTTATGTAATCAAAGGCAACAAACGACAGATTGAACAAAATAAATAAATCGTCAAAATAAGAACCTCCTGAGTTTTTTCCTGAAGAAGAAATGCATGGACCAGAGCTTCATAAAGAGTGTAATTTGCAGGATGAATAACAAGAGCATCGCGCAATTCGGCTATGGCCTCGTCGAATTTCTTTTTATCCATTAGAATTAGAGCTCTCAATAATATTGCCATTGGATGTACATGCCAATCTGCTAACTTACAAGCCTGAATTCAGGTTCTGAACTGTAGAATTAAATTCACTACAAAACAGAGACAGCATTTTTTTATATTTCCTTCTAAAAAAGCAAAAGAATACTTTTTCTGTGAAATACAATGCTTTGTCATGCCTTTTCTGGCATTTGGCAAGAAAAGCATATGCCACCCAAGCTTCGGGAGTTTCTTGCGCGTCCATCAAAGTAGCTGCCAGATTTTCCAAGTCTTTATAGTTCTGTTCCTGAAACTTTTTTGTTTATTAGACTTTAAATGCAGATAAATATATCTTCACGGTATGCGATCACTAAACAGTCGACAATATGAAGTAGTTTATCCACCTGTGCCAAAATAAATGCCAAAATGTCCATTGAGTAAGAAGTGCTAGGATCTAGATGATGTGCTCGTCGCAGATACACAGCTGCCTTCTGATTCTCCCCAACAATATAATGCAACCGCCCTAACTCAATCAATATCCTGAAAATGAACAATTTATTATCAATCTTTATATAAAGTCAAAAAGGAAAAGTAAGTCAGAATTTTATTTTTTTTAAAAAAAATTAGCACTCAAGTGCGGTTCATGAATTCTTTCTCCTGACGTATTTGCAGATAAGGGATCAGGTAATCACTACTCCGTTTTTCAGCGCAACGAATGAAGTGAAGAAGCTCAGAGAGAGTATTTAAATTCCATTAGGTAAGAATTATTCAAGCTGTAAAAATGAGGAAAATAAATTTACTTTAAATTTCCCGGTGGCACACCAGAGAGTTGAGAAATTGCATTGTAATGCTTTTGTTCAGCAACAGCTTCCTGTGCTTTAAGCCAAGCCTGAACGGTGCGACTACGGTGAGATGTGCAAATTCCCTCTTTTAGGCCATATCGTACAATGCATGACAAAGAATCGATGGCTTCTGGACATATTTCAACCACTTTTCTGCAAATTTATTTTCTCTGAAACTATGCTTCTACTATCCTGCTTCTTCGACAACTGCTGAACAATTCGAAATTCGTGAAAATTGTACTCTCCATGATAAATCCGATAAGATAAACAAGACATGCTCACTTATGGTACAGCATTGCATTTCCCACTGTTTTAACCTTATCGCGGCTAGTATAATCATTCGAAGGTACATGATGCAGACGGGCCAATGCTGATATAATCTGAAACCAGTCCAAAGTAGATAGTGCTTTCACATTCTTTTTATCCATATTTGCACACAAATAAATGAAAAATTGGCTCCTTATTCGGAACATGAGATTCGCTTTTTACAAATAAAATATGCTAGAGTGACAGAGGAAAATCTTTGGTTTTACACATTATCATTTTTAAGCACTCTAATTTAATGTCAAAATTATACATATCAATGTTAATTAATCTGGGTTAAATGTTAAATATATTAATAAATTTTGGTTTCCGTATGTTATAAATCATACTGATTCCTATGGAATATAGTAAAACTAAAAGAAAATAATGAGAGCTTGAACAGTTCTTCAAATCAAGTTATATTACAGTTTTGTCCTTGATATTTTGATTTTACTTTTTTTTCCCCAGTTTGTTTTCGAATGCTGCTGTTCCGACAACATAGTCACATTTTTATATAGTTTCTATTACAACTTTGTTTTAATTTGCCAACTTTTTATGTATCTGTTAACTCTTAAAATATAGTTTCATGGAAAATTTTAATATTCTGAAAGGTGATCACTCACTTTTGAAACTCTAACTCAATATGATCCTTTACTTCTCCGATCTGTAGCAATAACTGAGAGATAATATGGAAATACATTCACATTAATGATTATTCAGAAAATTTCTTTGAAAAAAGATGAAAATAGCTAACTTTCGGAGTCATTTCCTCCTCAGCAATGCTACCCAAAACACCCATTGCTTCCTCTCGTTTACGCTGTTTCAGTAAACAGCGATGAAGTCGGTATTTCAGTTCAGCTTCAGAAAATTTCTGAAAATTGATTCAATCAGGTAAGTAAATGCTGTGGATCTATTTTCATATTAGTCAAAGTAACTTATTCGCTTCTAAGCAATTCGCCGGAGATAGGTAACATACCAAATATTTGCTCAGTGACTTCGATAATGTCTTTGTTAATGTAATCGCACGATAAAAAGCCTGAAATAAGAATTATGCATTATCCTTTATTGCAAAAGATCACAGAAATGAAGCAAACCATACCTCTTGACTTTTGATAAAACAATCACGCTGGTAGTAGGATTCGGCTACCATCGAGACCACAGTTGCAGCCTGGAGTTTACTTAACACTTGCTCAGCATATGACAGCTCGTACAAAGTGATAACATCATCATAAAGCTCGAAACCGAATAGCTTACTAATATCCTCATCAAAGGAATGCATAGTTTCGTTATCCTTCTGATTTCAACTTGAACAATTAACGTTTACACAATTTGAGATCATTAAATATAATTTTAAAAAATCCCGCAAATCATCGAACATTTTCGATTTTTTCAACAAAGAAACTACTGTCACTC
>UPTC01001928.1:0-11723 GCA_900537255.1 Acanthocheilonema viteae | reverse complement strand
AAGTTTTATGGTGTTTTTTTATTTAAGGGTCTTATTTACTTAAATGAGATTGCAACTTATATAATTAATTAGTGTTTTGTTATTTAATTTTGTTCAGAAATTTCGAAAGAACTGACTTTTTATATTTGATAGTTCTTTGACTACAATGAATTTCGTAATTATTATTTATTTTAATCTTTGTGATGCTTAACTAGCTATAAAAACAGTCTTCATCTAATAATTCAGATCAGAATCAAAATTAGATTTTCCTTTTCTCTGATTCGGATCTGTTTCCAATCGTAAGTTTCAAATTTCAACCTCCAACTTTTGTTATATTGTATCCGCTAATAAAAATTATCTCCGAGTTTTCCAATGTTTTATTATTTGCATTAATTACAACAAATCCTTTCCAGGGACTTTTATCGATAAATCACTGATAATATTCCTGGAAGAAAATCAATTCCTACCAAATAATTCGAAGCGCCAAAACAAAACTCTTTCAAAAAAAAATTCGATAAAGAAAACCACACTTTGTAATTCATTTATTGCAAATATTTTTAACTGAAATACATTCAAATGCTTGCTGAGCTCTTCTCGGCGTCATGCCCTTCGGAATAGAATCATTTTATTTTATCAAGTTTTTATTTGTTATATAGAGTAATGTTTGTACAATAAGAATTATCAGTAATAAATGATTACATCAAATCTCTGTATGTTTGGGGCAAAAAAAAATGGCCAAAAAGCTTAGCATAATTCTGGAAATTATGAGATAATAACGTAAGTTGATAATGAATTTGGAAGTCATTTAAATTCTGATTGTTTATCCTTAATTAAATAATCTCAAATAAATTAATAACGGCACAAATGTTTTGAATTTTTGAAGACATATATCTTTAAAATTGAAAAAATTTTTTGAAATTATTGTTTTAGTAAATAATATCAGACGTGGACATTCATCTTTCTTTGACTGTTTCTAAATGAGTTAATTCTTTAATAAAATTAAGTTGCACTAATCATTACTTTGAATCATCGGTGTAAAATGTAAACTTGCAAAATCGATATAAATTTTGTCAAGAATTGATATTTCGAGTTTATGGAAATTTTTAGTTTTTGTAAGTATAACCTTTGCGATAATGAGGTCTATGAGGGCCTTTTCTTAACTGGGACAATTTTTACAATAATCACAAAAGTAATTATTTTGAAATGAAAAAAGTTGAAATTAAGTGTCTGATCTATCATATAACATAACTATCGTTAATAACAAATAAATGATTAAGTATAAACTTAAAGTGGCTCGATTGGAAGCATCTGTGGAAAAATATTTGTTGAAGAAGTGCTGATGTCGTTTTGACGTGAATTCGGAATATGATTTTCCACTGTAGCAACTTTTTTCATTGCATTGATCAGTGGCACAGAAGCACCAATGCTCTATTATATCGTACTGAAAAGCTTTTATGAGGCAATAAAATTTCTAATTAATCGAATGAAATTTATCAGTACTGTTGTAAATTTTTCCTAAATTAATAATTTTTATAATTTCAAATCTTTTTTTTGAAAGAAATTAATGCTTCTTCCTTTCAATTTTACAAGTCGGCAAATTTATTTTAATACATTTTAATTCTCGACATTGAATTTCACTCCTGATTAAAGTTAATATGCTTAGTGAGGAAAGATTTCGAGATGAGAAAATTTATTATATTGTTGTACATTTGCTATAAATCTGTCAGTTCATATTATAAAATAATAAAAAAAAAGTTAGATCTATAAATTTTGAGAAAATATTTTTTCACGAATTGTTTACCATATCAAATTCAGATGACAAATAATTGCCGATCTGAGAGACACGTGAATGTGAGCCAAGACCGAGTTGCGAGTGTTGATCGCTGGTTAGAAATTGCGACGAACAACCACGTACAGTTCCTGGAACCAAAACTGCTGAGGAAAGTTTGCAGAGTTTGAATTGATGAGTGCGTGAGAATTGGATAATGAAAATTTCGATAACTGATAGAAAAAATTTTATTTGATTGTTATTTGCTTTCTCAAATTTTTTACACCTTTTTAACAGAAGTATTCAAAATGCTGACTGATTAAGTTAAAAATGGTAATTAGTCAGCGATATCTAATTAATTACCGTTTTCAATTTTCTTACAAAGTTAAAAATGTAATCTTACAAAGTTAAAAATGTAACAAAGCAAAAGCTGAACTTTTCCAATATTAAATTTCTGAGATTTTTTTAAAAAAAGAAAGAAAAACACTTGGGAATTTAAAATGTAATTATTAAAAATTGTACAAATTATTTAAAACTTGGAAATATCAAATGTAATATCAATCAAATCGTTTTATTTAACAAATTTTAATCATCCCTACCAAGAACAGTGATCATTCCATTGCCTCGATTGGTACCATTCAAATACATGATGAAACAGGTGGAAGGACAAAGTTGCGTTATTTCAGGTGTATAATCTGATTTAGCACAACTCTGATCACTTGCTGTAATACCATAATTCCGCTTCAAAAAGAAATGTCGCCAATGCCAAACGATAAAATCATTAGCACATGAATAACATCTAATTGCTTCCACAATAACAGTACCCGACTGGAAATAGTACAGAAGAAGAAGAATGAATACGGGCAGATTGTGCGGTAAAAATATGGGCGTAAAATATGAAATCATTGATGATCATTAAATGCATAAAACATTGATATTGTAAACGTTATCAATCATCTTTGATTATCATCCTTCTAGCAATTAATAAATAATAATCGCAGTAGTAATATTTTAAATGCGATTCTTCCTTCAATCATTCTTTCCAACGGAAATTTCAGCATATTTCATACTTTAACTTTGTTAAATTTCCAACCTGAAAATCTTGATTTATTTATTTGAACCGTCAAAAATTCATATAGAAATGCTAATACTTAGAGAATTGGTAATATCTTTGCCTTTTCTGATATATAATTAAAGTTGATAAGATTAATCTATCGTTAAAATAATCTTTTCACTATTAAATTAATCTCCAAATACCATCTTTTTCATCTAGCAATTAGTAAATAGTAATTGCAGTGGTATTATTTCAATAAAATTGAGAACGTTAAAAATTATAGATAACCTTTTCATTTGCATAATACATTAGTTAAATCATGACAACTATTATACTTTCAATATTCTATTGCTAAAATTATACAATATCATGAAGAATATTTGAAAAAATTTAGTAACTTAATTTTGTACAATAAATTTTTGATCGAGTTAATCATAGATAGCTAGATTGATAACGAATTTTACTTTAAATCGTGTAACAATATTGTATATCATTTGAGTTCCTTTGCAACTATTAGTGATATATAAATTAGCATTACCGTTTCCCTGATTATAATTGCTTCCACTTCAACAGATCACATTATGTATTTTCCAAACTGAAGGAAGAGAATTAGACTTGTGAAATTTGATAAGAAATTGACCTTTCATAGCCTCTCATTTCACAGATTACAAGCAGCTATTATACTTTTAATACATCTTTCGTTGAAATTACATTTTAAACTTTAAGGCATAAGAAGAAGACAATAAATGAACTAATAGAGTTGCTTCAGGAATTGTTAAATATATATTCCTCCTTCCTATACAGTTCCCAATATGAAAAAAACCTTATCTTTTACTTCCTGCACATATAATTAAAAGGGAAAAATTTGTTCTCTTAAATTTCACTAAATTTAATGAAAACTTCAAATAATTCTATGCGATTTATTTATTTCTAAAAAGTTCAACTAGCAAAATTGAAAATGTGTTGAGCCAAGATCAGAAGACATTTTCTTTTTTTGTAGCAAAAATTTTCCTACTCGCTAATAAATTTATATTATAATTCATTGCGGAAGTAAGGAAACTCCACAAATTGCTTCAATTTTAAGCGCATAAAGCAAAAATGAAGAGATATTGGCGATTCTTTAATGAATAGGAATTTGATTAGGAAAAAAGAAAAATTATTGTTCTTTTCAAATCGATAATGGGATTTGTTTTCAAGCATCTGTAATACGGAAATTTCATCTAACTTCATTTTTTCAAGTTTTGTGCTAAAATTTTATCTTAGTTTTTTGCTTTTTTTTCTGTTTTAACAACTATGATGTCCTCCATTTTTATTTTTAAGAATAAATCACAAAAGAAATCATTCATTTTTCAAGCTTTCTTTCGTTTAAACTTAAATAATATTTTCATGAAAAACTTTTAAGCAGACATTTTAAGACGAAGATATCAGCCAAAATTAGCAAATAAAGAGTCGCCTTAAAAAGTTAAGTTGCCAACCATTAGTTTAATTTGTCTTTAAAAAAAGCCGATCAATCCGTTCAAGTGACTAAGTAAGAGACATGCAAATATTGACTTAAATACCAAGATTAACATTAAAAATTGAGTCAAAACTTGTTTATCGGATGAGAATGCTCGAAGCGTTAAGTAATATTTTTTAGTTATGGAGCAAAAAAAAACTGAAAAAAGTGAGCTGAAAAAAGTCATCAGTAATTAAAATACATGTAAACATAAACTTAGGTAAGGAAATATTTTATCATATCCCATTTTCATATAATTCAGATTAATCTAATTTGATTCTTTGATTGCAAGTGCCTTGCAACCAAGAAATAATTGCTTTTCCTGATATATGCACAACCAACTCTCACCTATGATAAAAATATTCCCACAAACTGCTTAGCTATAAAATAGGCAGAGCGGTGCTACTGCTTTTGTGAACAATTCTGATTTTAGTTTATGGATCGGAAGGTCGTTTTCTACTGTGCAGACGACTAAAATATGATCACTGAGCTTAAGGCATTGAAGACAAATGATAATCGATTCTATGTTTGAGAGCAAATTCGAGAGAAAAAAAATCTATGTTTTCGATTTCTCAAATAACCTATCCATTTGTCGTCTGTTGGCATATGTTCATTTTTTAATTAATTTTTTTCATTTGAAAGTATAAATAATTTTGATAAAACTTATAAATATTATACAATTTCTTATTAAATTTTTTCAACTTCCGAAATATTTTTCATTTATTTCCCTAAAATTAAAAGAAATTATTGATTACTTGGAAGAAGGAAAGTTTAAAGCTTAATTGAAATAAAAATCACTTATTTGGAAAATGTGATAATAATATAATTCATATTTTTCTTATGAAATCAAAAGCTATTTGAAAAACTTATAAAATCATCGGAAGAAAATTTATTTCATTTTCTTTATTTCTACTTGAAAATATTGATAAATTATTTAATTAGTATTGAGATTTGTCAGATTATTTATTCAACGAATAATTCCAACAGTGCTGTCATTCTAATGCACTAAAAAAAGCCGGAAATTTTTCAATCGAAATTGAAATGAAAGGATATGAAGTGTGTTAAGTATGAATTTAGTATGATATCATGTGATAATAACTAATTAAAAGACCTTCAAAGTGTTTGTCAATTTCACGTGGTTGATTTGAGAACAAAAAGATAATTCTTACAATATTTTCAAGTTACAATTTCAAAAGAAAAAAAATTGAACTAAATTGCTGAAAATTAAGTTACAAATAAGTGTACTTAAATTTGATTAATTCACAATAGATACTAAATGAATCTAATTGATCGCAATCATAACACTTATACAATCAGCATATTATTAAATAATAAATTAGTGTAGCTAAGAAATAAATTATTGGTTTTATTCCAACAACATTAATTGTATTTTATTTCATATAAATTCACTTATTTCAATAATTGAACAATTTCTTACTAAAATTACTCACAGAGATGAATAATTTATTTGACTTATTTAATTTCTTATTCGAATATGATTTGATAATGGAAGATATTATTTAATAATTATCACTCCTAATGTGTTTTTTCTAACTAAAATAAATTGCCGAAAATACTTTCATAAATATATGGAAAAAATGAAAAAAAAATTAATAAAATTCCGAGTGAATTTGTTGGCCATTACTTACTGTAAACACTAATTACTTAGACAACAACTTGAAAGAGTGTTTTTCTTCTAATTCTCTCGGATTTCCCATTCATTTATTAGTTAGGAGTGAAATTTTGGAAAGGAAAAATAAAGCAAAAGAAAAGTGCACCTATTAAAAAAAATAATGTAAAAAATGCGCAATTATCTCTTTCAAAATAATAACAAATTCGATTTTACAACAGTAAAAATATTACAGCATTTCATATATTTTTGACCATTGAAAAATTTTGGCATTATTTAAATTATTACAAATATAAACAGAAACACATAATTATTTCTTCATATATTCTTGTCTTTTCTACATAGCATAATATCTTTTGTATTAGATCAAATGATTTCTAATCACTTCGCTTGGAAATGGAATTAAACCAAACAAGAAAAACCAATTTATATGACCCGATAAAATAGGCATTAATTAAACGACAGAAAAAATAAATAAATGTTGTAAAAGTTGAAAAATCATGCATAAATTATAACATTTCATAAATTCATCCTTATTATTTCAGTTTTTATAACAGCAATATGTCATCGTTTAATTTCATTCATTAATAATTAGAAAAAAGAGGCAGATGCTATCTGCTTGTGGAAGAGAGTAAAGTAATAGGTAAAGAATGCTGCTCTCTTTGAAAGTAACTTAATTTATCTCTGGCACTTATTGATCCTCATCTTAAATAGTGCTGCTTTTATATAATCATTGAATTTACTTAAAATGAATGCAATTGCAATAATGATGTATGCAATGAGGATATTTTATAAATATTTATATATGAAGTAGTACGTAAATTATATTTATGTCAAAATGGATTAAACTTTAAATTAAATTTATTGCTAGTAAAGCTTTAGTCGACACCATATAATTTGGAAAAGTAAAGAGTAAAGTGAATTTTGCGTAAATTCATAACAAAATCGCACCAATTGCAGAAACTGTTCATTTGCTGTTATTATGAAAAGATAATATGATTTTTTAGAGGGAGCTAATGTTATTATGATTTTTTAGAGGGAGCTAATGCTATTACTAAAAGAATTCAAATTTGATTGCTATATGGATCATAATCAATGCTTGTAGTAACAGAGTGATAAATATCAGAATGATATGCACATATGATCAATCTGTTGATCTTTTAGAGTGAGAATTTGTGAGAGAAACTTTTAAAATTTAATAATTTGAAAAGACTTATTTTCTCGGGACTGCTTGACAATGGACTGGGAAAAAAATAGATGCCCATGCTGATCTAAAAATTATAATTAAAAATTGGCTGATAATAAAGACTGAAAAAAACTAAAATAAAGTAAATTAGAAATTTATTGGAAAATTGATTGGTGCATTAAGTAAAGAGAAATGAAGAACTGAATATTAGCTGCAAGAATTAACATATCAATTGCTGAGACAATGAACAGAAATGCGGAAGAGCAAATACAGCCGGAAATTTGGTCTTTACGGATGGAGCAATAATGAAGCATGCAAGGATGCCCTTCACTTTTCATTTCCTTACTTATCTGCTAAGTAGAAAGAAATTTGCTGGTATTAAGCAAATTCAAGCTTAAAAAAATAATAATATGAAAATTAGTCAATGGATTTTCTTTTATTCATCAAAAATATATATATACATATGTAATCCATAGTTAAATATTAGTGATATGATTCTAACAATCATCAAATTTAGATTTATTTAGCTATTTGTAACATAAGCCCAAAATTTAATTTAAAATATCTCAGAAATTAATTAGCATACATAAATTTGTTATCAAATATTTCTTGTTAAACAAAAAAAAAATGAGCGCATTATGTTCGTAGAAGAAAAGCGGAATGGAAAGAAGATAGAATCACTTCTGTGCGTACTAAGTTGCTTCGAGAATCAAATTATTAGCACTTCCTGTTGTTTTGCTTATTTTTTTCTCTCCCCTCTCCATATGGCATATATTTCAAAACAACTGTTCTTTACTTTTTTTTAATTTTTTTTTAAATTATACATGTTTGCAATGAGCAGTAATAATTCATGTTGTTTATTGGAAGAAGAAAATATGTCAATTTCATCGTTTTACTCATCTGTCTGCACTTTTTCAAAACTTTTTTTATTTTTAAACAAGACAAGAAATCATCATTTATTGATATTTTGCAAGGCAAAGAGAAAAGTATGAATTGCTGAAAAACAAACAATTTGAATGAATTATTTTACTGATAAAACAATGATGTAATAATAAATGAAGACGTGTGAAGTGAAGAAATAGTTCGCTATTGAGATATTTCTACTTCGCGTAACTATTAGCGATAAAAGCATTTTAAGGCCAAAAAGCATTTCTATTTTATTTTGCTTGGCTCATTCTTGTCTCCTTTAAGGACATCTTATGTTTCTTGCTTAAGGCCTAATGTAGTCGTTTTTTTTCCTTTCTAACACAACTCTTCTCGATGATTTTTATTACTTTAAAATGTTCAGTGCGTCCAAAATATTCCATTTCACTTTCGTTCAATGAAAACAAATAATCACCGCAAACAATTACCATCGATAATAATGGTAATTGGATAATCAAATGTTTAGAGTATAATTTTACAATGATTTTTACTTGTTTAATTGAAAAATCTACTAAGTCAGCGTTTTTTACTTTTCATGCAAATGTTATTATGCATGTATATGTATATGTGTAGGAAGAAGACCTACCTGTTAGCTACTACAAACTGAAGGCATAATATTTTATTAGCATGCACGTGTGGTTGCTGTCACCACGGTAACAAGTGACATTTACTTTGGAAGAAGCAATCTATAGAAGAGGGATGATTTAGTCGAATTTAAAGAGTTTTTTTGAAATCAAAATTAAATGAAACCTTTGAATTAAAATAAACATATGCACTGATATTTGAGCTAATCAATTTGATAAATTTTTATCTTAAATTTTTCAATATCTGAATGAAAAAATGATGTATAATCAATTAATCGAAAAAACAGATAAATCATTGAATGGAAGGGAATGGAAACAATGAAAGAAAAATGAAATTTCTGAATTAAATTAATCTACATGATTACCTTACTGCAAATTTTTTCCCGAAACTTATCAGCAAAATTATTTGAAAAAATATCAACTTGTGTCAAATTCAATGCATATTATAAACAAAGATGTCAATGAATTTGAAATAGCAAAAAACTCAAACAGTTTATTTAAGCAAATGCAAAAATCAGCGCTTCGTGTAAAATCAAAAATGTAAAAAAGAAAAAGTTAGCTAAAAATTTTCATTCAGAAAATTGAAAAACTTTTTTGGAAATTAAAGTTAATACTATGACAAGCAATCTAGTAGTGCTCTTACAGAACTTAATGAGCTTGAATTAATGCCAAAATTTTGATATAAATGGTTCAATTACATTATAATTTGAAGAGACATGATATCATAGTATAATTTTAAAATTTAAACATACACCGGAAAAGTAGTCTCAATGTAGTTCTGAAAATAGGTGAGCGAAATGATCTTTGCTACTAGCGATTCACGTCTACCTTTCAAAAAAATTATGAAACTTAAGTAATGAAGTTCTTGAGGTCGCTTTTGACAAGCAGTTTAAAACACTTTCTTAACATTTGAGTGAAAATTAAACTGTTTATGCAAATATTGAGAAGCGCAAAATAAATTATGAAATCAAAAACTTTTCGTGCTATTTACTGTTCGTGCCAGATTATTCTCAGTCACGTTTTATTTAATAATGATCTAAAATTTTTGTCTAGTGGTCACCAAATTTCTTCAAAGATGCATTTTTGAATTATTAAGGTCAGTTTGGTAATTGATCATCGTAACAAAATGAATTATCGCAAAAATGAATTTTGACTAACAGGCATTAATCTTTGACAAATGGAGCTGATTGCGGAAAAACTAATAAGAAATTTTTGTATGACATTCAAATGTGTGTGTGTGCGCATGAATTAAATGGTTTTCGTAATAAAAATGATGAGGCAAAATTAAATTGCCTTAGAAACTAACGAAATTACTTCCGAGTGGTCGCATTCTCTCTTACTTCTATTGAAGAGGTCAGGCTGATAATGCAAGTTTAGATTTAGCAGCATAAAAAATAAATTTTCTCTCTTTCAATTTTATTTATATCTGATTTAACATAATTATTATCTAATATTTCTTTCAAATTTTATCTCGATGTATTTTATACAAGGAAATTCGTTCAAACCAAATGGATTCAGAATTCGAGGGAAATTTCTGTTAATGAATCATATAAATTCAAATAAACTTACACATACAAATACTTAGTTTAAACAATGCTTCATTTAATAATAAAGTTGTTTGGATGAAAAGAAAAGCGAAAAGTCAATAAAATAATAACAAGTGCGGAAGGGTTAATAACTCCACCCGTGTTTTGATTTATTTAAAGCCAAAATAATTTGATGGAAAAAAAGATGAAAGAGAAATATTTGCAGGATCTATAAAAATTGGCAGAAATAGACCAACAATATCAGGTTAGCAAGGTTAATTCATTAAGTAGTATTTCCAACATTCGTCATCCTTCTACTTTACTTTTTAATTTCTTTAACATTTTTAGGATGAATTTATAAAAAATGATTTCATATTTGCGACTATTTAATCGGTTAAAATTAATGAAAAGCTCATTTATTGCATTTGAATTACTTTGCTATTAGCTGCACACTGTTAGTTAATTGTTAGCTTTAAAAATTATAATCACATCATCACTTTTGGGTAACTGCTAATTACAGTGAGTGGATAATAAATTGCAGAAAGTTTAAACTAATTAGATAAGATTGCTACGAATCTAACGATTAAAGCTAATTGTCCAATAAGATTGATTCATGTTTTATTAATTGAATGATTATTTAATTTAGCAACATTAATCCATCTTATAATATTATGAAATTATAATGTTGTTGAATGAGATAATATATTAAATTAAAAAGAATATATTAAATTTAGAGCAATCCGCGAACTTATGGAAGGATAATGCAACCGAGTAACGATTCCGCTTATGGCAGTTATAACATTTATGGAAGATCAACAGAGCCAGTACAAACTGATCGAAATTCGAACATTGAATTTTACGGCACAAATAGGTAAGTAAATATTCAGGTGTACGTACTGAGAGAGAGAGAGAGAAAGAAAGAGAGCAAGAAAGATGGAGAGAGAAGGAAGGAGAAAGAATCTATTTTGTTTTTTTTTAATTTGTTCAATTTAATGATAAATTTTTTATTGACACAAAAAATTTAAAAAGAATTTTTTGATATATAAAAATTTTTGATATATGATTAAAAGTTAAATTTGTTCAAATTTGATAGTGAACTGAAACTTTTCAAAAAAGTTTTTTTTTCTAAATTTTTTGTATTAATAAAAAATAAAATTTATATTGCATTGCATATACTAAATTTCCTAACATTTAAGTGTAATAATGCATTAGAAAGTGTATTTAATGGAAATGAACTTTTTTTGAAATGCGACAGCGNATTTTCTTAAAATTTTTGGTTATTTAAGCTTGCATTAAGTAATGTTAAACTTTCCAGGCCATCAATTTATGGACAGGAACAACAACTGCAACCGGTATATGTGGGCAATTTGAGAAAACAGCAACAGTCGAGAAGCAAGGAATCGTGGTCTCATAGGTATCGGGAGCCGGAAGGAAATTATGGGCGAAGATACGGTATGGAACTTCAGCCGGATATTCTGATGAAATCGGACAGCAAAAGACAACGAAGACGCGGAAGACGACACTCACATCACAGAAGACACAAACATCGGAAACATAAACATCACCATTCAAAAATT
>UPTC01001925.1:0-11756 GCA_900537255.1 Acanthocheilonema viteae | reverse complement strand
ATTTTCACTGTTCGCATGTTTAGATTGAAAAATTGTGGGACACAGGAACCGGTGATGAGAACTGGGCGAATAGTGTAGCATCAAACAAATTGAAGACATGTTGTACAGTTGGAGGACAAAATAGAACTGATGATTTGTTCTATCGCAGTGAAAAAAGACCTGTGGTATATTATACTTTTTTTTCAACAGCACATTTTTGTATTATTTGAGAAATGACGAGTAATAAGCTTGTGTTAGCAGCATTGCATTATATGAAACCTATTTGCGCTTGAAATATGATGAGCAGACATATGAAGGCCTATTAATGGCTTATTTATCATTGCAGGAAGATGGACAAACATTTTGTCTATCAACAAGTGCGAAATATTTGCTTATTGCAGCTTACTGTGCGAGTTATAACCCTCCCAGCAGTGATCGTCGCTTTTTTACTAAGGTAATCATTTGGCGAATTACATCTTCATACTATGTCACGTACTGTCTTAATTTCTCTAATGTAACATAGGGATGTGTGATATGTCGAAAAAAGAACGCGTAATAACAATTGTAATCAGGCTATAATAAAGCTTCGATATACAGATTTGGTGAGATTTGCTAGATGGTTCCAGCTAATGTAATTTAAGGTGTTAAATTTTATTTCTCAGTAAATTGTTGTATATATCTGATGGAAGTTTTTTTCTCTGCTTAAAACAGAAAACTGAACGACCAACAAAGCAGGAAGAAATGAACCCTTCATTTCTGGTCATTCTGCTTAGTGCTGAGATCATCAATCACGGTCATTCAAAGTGCTGAATACTAGCAAAAATTGCGTGGTAACTGGCTTATGTTTTAGTCAGAAATTTCATTTTGAATTGACTGATCACAGACTGTTAAATATTAATGGCTTCTCTGCTGCGTTTTAGTTCTCGAGATATGTTTTCTGTGAATGAAGCGAGCAAGATGATTAACAAATTCGAGCTGCTGTATAATATTTGTCTCTAAAAATATAGTCAAATTTTCTTCCTGCAATTCTTTTATTTAATTAATGAGAGGCATCATCATCCCTACCTTTTGACAAAATTGTTTTGAGTATTCGCAAAAAAGAAAGTGCTCAAGCTTTTTATGAAAGATTTGATAGAAAATAATACAGAATCACGGAAAACAGCGACGTCGTGCGTCAACAGCAAAAGGATTGCGGAGCAACTTAGAATCAGCCCATGAGACTGGTCCGAAACCATTTCCTGTGCAAAGATTGCTTTTCATCTATCTTGCAATGCTTGAGAAGCATGATATGAGAAATCATTGTGCTGCTGATATCCACGCACAGGTTTGTATAATTATTAAAGGTGTATTTTTAAATACCATTCTTATCTGCAACGAAGTAATATTTGAGATGAGCCGCCTGTCATAAACCAGTGCAATATTTTGTATTGTAATGTTATGTAAAATATTCATTGAAGCATATTTTAGGTTGCAGAGCTCTGTGCGATGGGCTTTTTAAACCGAGTTTCCGCTGACGGAAACCTTGATACTCCGAAATATCGTTGCATCGCAACTTTTGAATTTTCGGAACAGTTGGCCAAGTCAGTTTTTAATTGCCTTTATCATTGTTACGGAGTTTAATTTTTTTTTCTTGAAAACGAACGTCATGTGTTACAATGAAGCAATATAGAGCAACAGAAAAAATCTATGTATGCCATATAAGCTACAATAAATGCATTGTATTTCTTGCACGAATTTTCAAGTGCAATTTAATTTCTTTTCAGGACAATGGGTATCGAAATCCGTGACTTCCTTATTGATTTTTCATCGTAAAAATTGTATTGTAAGTCTTATTTTTTCTTTCCTTTCTTGTAATACTACGATCGCCTTTGTTTTTCTATCTTGAATAATTCTCTTATTTGAATAAATATTTCAAATATATTTTCAGGCCATACTGTATCTCTATTTGAAGTTCGTCCGACGATTTGATTAATTAGCTGATTATGATATTATTTCCATAGAAATAACATTTCATTTTAATTTAGAATTCGAAGTAGCAAAAACAGCTTTGGATAAACAATAATACTTTTACTATTGTTGTCTTTCATTTTGTATGCTCTACAATTTGTCTCATGATATGAAATTATCGATAAAAACTGCTGGCAGTTTAAATTACATTGGATTAGAGAAAACATTGTCATTCATTTACAATATGCAGTACGTAATGTTAATGCACTGTAGGGACGTTTTTGGATCGTATTAGGAGCAGTAAATAGCATTAACCTATTTAAATTGAAACCTCCATTCATTTTATGTGGTAAAGTATAATGTTTTATTAAATTTTGATTCCTAGAATTCTCCTTTTACCTATCGTGGACTCTCTTTCTATATTGAGCTAAGGCAAAGAGAAAAATCTTTATTGTTTGTTGCACATAGCAATGAATTAGTTTACAGTGTAATTAATAATCAATTAATGTGTGTTGATGTATTGGAGAAGAGAAAATTCAAAGTCTTTTTCATGTTTGACAAGATTTGATAAGATGGGCAAATTTTGTTTTCGCATTTTTAAAATTATTTTTTTAATTTATTCGACCACTTTGTTCTTAAATATATTCAGTTCTTTCTGCATTCTATAGAATGCGGTAATTTATTTGATATTTCTGATATCACTTGATTTAAAGTTTTAAAACATAGTTTTAAAATCATTCAATCAGTTCTGAAAATTCTTAAGCTGAGTTTGAAATGGTTCTTTGCAATAAATTGTTCTTCCTGCAGGGAACAACAAATTCTTAACGAAGATGTCATTTTCAACATCATTAATAGATAGCTACTCCCATGCTAGAAAATTGCAAATTGCAATTTCCTTTTCGGCAAATTGAAATTACTGATGAAATAAGCTGGTTCTTACGGCAGACATCTAAGTTTTGCGTTTGTGCCGGAACATCGCTCATTACTGATAAAACGCAATCTGCAGACTGATCGCTTGATTTTTTTCCATTTCGTTAGTGGATATACCGCTTGAGATTTCTTATTAAGATTTCCTGCATAGGAGTCGTTAGAATATCGAACCGAAAATCTCTGGTGACAACAAAACCTAATTAATAACTCATCTAAATTTATGGGTAAATATAAGTGGTGATAGAATAAGTGATATAAATTTTGAGACTATAATATCGAAATGGCTAAATTGAAATTGGCAGCAGTTTTTTTTATGTCAATGATCACATAGCAATAATTAAGTGTTGGAAACTTACAATTTTGACGTTATAATTCTACCTACATATTTTAAAATAACATGATTTTCCAGTTAATATGCCATAGCTGTAAGTTTCTGAAACCCAGGGTTAATATTTCTAAAAAATAGCTGATATAAGCTGAATCCAATCCAGAAGGGAAGAGAAAATAAATGAGCAGAGCAATATTTTGCAAAATTAATGCAAAAAGAAATGTTTCTGATCTTTCTCGAATCTTTAATTCCGGATCAGTTTAGATTTCAAAATTGGAAATAAGAAGAAGAAGGCTATAGAAAGTTCTTTTATTATCCGTATTACAACCTTGGGTACAGCTATGAACTGGAAAATTATGTTATTGTGGAATATGTACGCAGAATTGTAACATCAAAATTATGAATTTCCAACGTCTTAATTATTGCTATAGTAATCATTAAAGAAAAAATTGTGCCATTTTCGTTATTACGATATTATAATTTTTAATTTTAAAAATTGTGTTTAATAAATGGAAAGGAATGGAGTTTTATAAACATATAAAGCAACTACTGATAGCAGCAATAGAAAAAATCAAGTTGTTAATAAATCTATCATAGTTAGACAATTAAATGAAAGCATTTATCTGTAATATCTGCCAGAAGAATTTGATAAATCCCTCAAAATTATTTCGGTCAACAAGTAAGACATTAATTTGACCTTTACAATAAATGAAATTTTAACTTCTTGGCTTTATATCATATTTCTTCCTATTTTCATCCTAGTTTATGGTTGCGAAAAAGTATCAGCCATTCATTTTCATCCTTGCTTATTCGACAATAAATTTTCCACTAAATATTCGTGAATCATTATTTTTATTGCTCCTATAGCGGTTATTTGAAATCCTTTATCTGACTTTTGTAACATTAAATAACACGATGAATGATAGCTTTTCTGATGAATAAAATTTTTGTTTCAGATAATTTATTCGAAACGAATTTTTTTCTTTTATAAAAAATTACAATTGCTAATCTTCACAAATCAGTTGCAAATTTGGCAAGCTCATGTTTTGTAAGGTGCATGAATATCTTCGATTGCTTCCAGTTCTTATGGGATTTTCTATTATTTCATTGTTATAGCAAAATACAGCTTGTATTATGTTACATAAGCCATAATGATCCTAATAATTATGACATATTAGTTAATCGATTTATTTATTTTTGCAACTTGCAATTCTGCAATTAAACTATCATTTTAAATCACTCAAAATTTTACATTCAGAAGTGAAATAGTTGTTAAGAAGAGAGTGACTGATTTTTTTTTTGTTTTTTTTAAGAAATGTCAGTAACAGAGTTATTTTTGAAAAATTTATTATTAATAAAAGAACTCTCTAAATAATGTTAAAGTATGAAAATGATTAGATAGAGCTGTTTGAAGATGTCATCTCATGTATTATGATAAAAATTGCATTTCTTGCTAAAAAGATGATCGAAAATGAACGATACTGATCAGCTCTCACCACTACGAGCAAAGATAATTTCAAAATTTCTCTAAAAAGTTGTAAAAGTGTTCAATTTTTGATGCAGTCATATTAGAAAAGTTGCTGTTGCCACGTTAAAAATTGCATCAACTTCATTTTATAAACACTGCACGTCGATAGACGTTTTATAGTTCCATAAAGATGGTGGCCATACTAATTTGAATTAATTCTCAACCGATCAACTACTCTTAATTAGATTGCATTAGTTACAGTAAGATGTGAAATTTAAAAAGAGATTTGCATTGAGTATAGCAAAAAAAAAGTTAAGGAAAAGTGGGAAAATTTAGGAATTGGCAGTGCATCAAAAATTTAGGATGAATGCAGATTGAATTAAGTCACATATCAGTTTTTTATTGCTACATTTTTGTTAACTTTATTTGATCCATTCAATCAACAAACAATTCCTCCTATTATCGTTGTTACAGCATCCTTTGATTGGCATGAAATTTGAATAAACGTAAGTTAATGTTTCTTACAATTTTTTGCCTTATATTCTTATGATAACATTGTATTTTTTAAAATTTCTCGAGATATTTGACATTTCAAGAGCCAATCAATAGATGTATTGTTTACTTTTCACGAAGCAAATATGAATGAACAACTAACTATCAATATCCAAATATTAATGACCAATATTATAAGGGATCTAAAAAATTCCTGATTGCAGTAATAGTAAAAATTTTAAATATTTATAATTTTTTTATCGTTGTTTTATCATTTACTCAATGACTCTCGTCAAATCCATAAAACTCAAATTTTTTTTAAAAAAAAATTTTTGAAAAATAGATTTTTTTTCAAAAGATCACTTCGATAAGCTCATTCCTTTTCCTTTCATTTGTTAGTAATTTTTGCTACAATAAGCTTTTTCCTACCCAATTTTTAAGCCATTTTCAATTGCAACTAAAAAAGTTCGAAATTTCCGAGTGTTACGATACGACAACTTCAACCTGTTCTCAAGATCATTAACACTCTTAGTGCAAAAAGATGTCGTAGCTGCTATTACGACGAACAATGTCTTTCGATAGCAAAGACTAGTCAGGAAACGGTTGAAACAGCACTTTACTGGGCTAATCTAAACAACTCGGTAACTTTGTGAGATTTACTTATGCATGAGTTGATTAGCTACATAAAACTAAAATGTTGAAAGTAGATTACTTTAAGAATCACTCAGTTCTTCCACTGCTATCATTATAAATAGCTCACACTCTTGGCCTTCATTTGAAATATTTCTTTTGCAAAGACTAACCGCTTAAAATATATAAATAATTTAGCATTTTTAATATTCTATTGAGGGAACAGTTTGACTGTTACTGATAGTGATTCGTTATAGGAAGCAAAGCAGAATCGATCGTTTGTCTTAATGCATAAATTAATTATTGAATTATTCCAATTGCTTCAAAATTTTCTAATAACAAAAATCATTTACTACAACTCTTATGCAAATGAAACCGATTATGTCACTGTAGGAAAGAGAAAATAGAAATGATGAGTATTTGTTCTATTTGATCCTTATCTTATCATTGACATATGTATTACTTTTTTTGCAAAAATCCTTTTTCTATTTCTTTTAGGTAATCAAAATAAAAAAAAAATTTCTATTTTTAGGTAGTCAAAAAAAAAATAACGAATTCTTGATTTAAAAGAATTTATTATACATGAATAATACATGTTAGCAGTTCATAGCTATAAAATTCTGAAAATGCAAAACAAACTTTCTAAAGACTGCTTTTTCTCAAGTTTGTTTTTGCGAAAAGATTTTAGGAAAAGGACAAAATCTGACGAGTCGAATCATGAAATCACTGATCCAATGCTAATGAGCACCTTTCCTAATGTGCTTCAGATATTTCTCACTTCAATCATTCCACAGCTTTATTAAATGTACAAGTGCACCCAAAACAGCATGATAGGCCAAGAAGGCTGTATGAACTGAGAGCAATTAGGCACTTTCACCTTAGTATGTTAACTTAGCATGCATACTGCTCTTGAGAACGACAATAGAAAACCGAAATACAGTTTTGATCTAGTTATTGTTTGCAGTTGTAGCAAAGATGAATTTTAAGTAAATGCAAAATTTATAATTATTGTGAAAATTTATAATTATTGTTCCAATTTATCAACCAAATAACCATTTTGGTGTAGTAATTAAGAACTCATGAATTATTTGCTAAATGGAAAATTCACCAATTACATCATTTTTCTTTTCTCACTTGTCAGTTATACCAATAAAAAAATTTGAAAATACTGCAAGTTTGGATATCTGAAAAGATTTGTGAAAGAAAAATCATCGTAATCTTTTTTCCGTTAATTGTTTCTAAGTTAGTGATAAGAACTTCAATTTTTTGATGTACAAATCATTTGAATTATTGTGTTTTTCGTATTTCTGAAATGAAATAATTATCATGACTAATGACAAAATCATCATTAAGTACGATCCTACGTTTCGTAAATATTTTCTCTAGGAATATTCTTCTTGCGACAGCAGAACTGAACAGCTCTATGTCTCTTACATCTTGCATCTCTTCAATTAAATACTGAATTATTTCGATTTAAATTGCAATCCGAACAAAGTGAACAAACAACGAGCAAAGGTAATTGGAACTTCAATTATCGTAGATAGAGCCTCGGAGATAATTGTTTCTATCCATATTTGTGGAATGGTTATTTATAGGAGTTTGATTCGAAACCAAACTCGATTTAAGATAGTCTGTTTGAGGCCCGAGAAAATAAAGTTGATTCCAAGTACAACTTGCGTTGGTATGCTTGAGAGTTTGTTAGATAATTTTCTATTCTTCTTTATGTGTATTACAACGAGTGCTTCGCTTAAGCTTAATCGATTGTATTATAAACGAATGCCATTAACTTCTAAAACATTATAAAAGTGGTAAAAATTTAGGGTTTTCAACAGTAAAATAAAATCTTTGATTTGTGTGTTTAATTAATACAAGTACAAATTATTGTCGTTTGCAATGTGAGCACACTTCCAATTATCATGGTGTTATAATAATAGAAAAAACTACAATGACAAAATTGTTGTACAATTCAAAATTTCGTTTTGTTGAAAAAGCTTTTATTTGGGCTTATTTAAATCTAACGGAATGAAAATATTGTGTCTTTCCATGTCGATTAGTTAATTATACAAATATAAATGATCTGATATCATTTTGTCGAAAATAAATGAAAGCAAAAAACTGATCGAGATATAATGTTTGATATATTTCTGCTTCACTCTTTTTATTATTAAATAAAATGTAAAGAAAGATTTCTTGACCATAATCAAGAAAATAATAAATTTTAGGAGTAATCAAAATTGATGGCTTATTTCAAAAATTAGAAAAAATACAATGTATTCTTGTGTAATTTTTCAATAACTGTTTTAGACTTATTATATTTGAATTAAACTAGAAATACATTTCGAATATATAATGGACCATTCTGGTCATTTTTTTCAACTTCACGTTTTCAGGAAGAAATATTTAACTATTGTATATACGTTTGGCTGTTTTCAGAAAATCAGTCTGATACTATTTATTTTAGTTATCAGTATGTCAAGAGAAGCAGTATGCATATCGTACCATTTTACAATATGCTTCGCTTTGTTAATCTTTCTACAGTCCGCCATCGCTAATCCAATTTACTATTCCAGGGAATTGACAGTTCATCGTAAGCTTTAACTTTTTCAAACAAAATGTAAGACCTTTTATAAAATCGAAACAATTTAAAATGTTTTGAAAATCATTTCGATAAATATCGGTTTTATTCAAATAAGCTTTTCACTTTGTTTTCTATATCTTTTTAAATATTATCGAATCTAGCAAGCAAAAGAATGATTCCCTATTGTTCTTATAAATTATCAAGGCTTCTTAAGGACTTTTATAAAATGTCTCGAACCGAAATGATTAATCGGATTGATAACAATTCAACTTTCGATTAAATTCGATAGTTTCGTTTGATTTAAAAAAAATTAACCTCATTGTTTTATTGATCTTTCTTTTTATCGCTTTAAAAATGATGGCGAAATTCTGGAAGAAGAAGAGGAATTAAGAAAAATTTCATTCATTATTTAAAAAAATTTTTATGTGATCTTTTCCGACACTATTTTTTATTAATTCAACAATACTTCGTCTTTTTTAGCGCAAAAGTTTTTGTTAACTTATATACCATCAGAAGCTCGAAATGAGTATGGTAAGCAATTGTAAAAATTCTTTTTCGAAAAAATATTTTTTTTAAATAAGTTAAATTTGAGAGAATTAATGCTCCTTAAAAAATTTTCAAATGTATTAATGAGCAGTTGAATGATCTGTAAAATCGTTTAAGAAATGAATACAACAGGATGTTTTATAGTATTAGATTATGGTCAGAATCAAGTTTGTTTGAAAATATTTAAGTGAAAAATTGAACTGATAATAAAGTTCAAGAAAAGATATGCAACGGAATGTACAAAAGAAATTAAGTGGTAGAATAATCTCAAATTTAAGTCAAATTTGTAGAGAGTTGGTCCGGTCCATTGGAAGATATTCATACTGATCACATGCAATATTTACCGTTCCGTCGACCTATACGGAATACTGGTGGAGGCGATGAAGCACGCTATCAGATCCGTCGTGTTGGTGACTTGCCAATGTTTCGATTTGGATAGTTCGTCCCTGTTTACCGCTTCTCTATGCCTATGTCGTATATGTGACTGATGACACACTAAATTTGGTTATATTAAAAACTGTTGAATTTTAAATGCTTAAAGATCAGTCACTGCTCTACAATTCCTATCACTTTCTTTCTAAATGTTATTCAGGAATTCACTGACTACATTTATTAATCAACCGTGATTTCATTTGATACTCGAAAACTTGAACTCTTGTTGAATTACATTTATATTTCTTAAATATTTATTTAAATTTAACTAACAATAGTCAAATAAGCTTTCGGAAGACGTGTAATAAAAAGAACACCATAGGAAACATTAAATTTCTGGTCTTTCTACTTTCCAGAAATGATTTTCATTTTTGAAAATCAAAACCAATGAAGAATGACAAATTTTATTTGCAAAATATTATTTTACAAAAAAGGGAAAATGTTAAATAATTGACGAATATGAATGCAGTTTATCTCATTACATTCTCTGATATCATAATGAATATGTAAAAGAATATCGTATATGAATAGTTGGAGCTGTTTTTTAGTTTGCTTGACATTTCGGTATGATAAATTAGCGCTCTCCAAACACCGCTCTATAAAATGATATCACTAATTAGCAGTCGTTAAAATGATTGCAGAAATTAGAGTGGAACTTTCAATACAATTATCATCTTGTAATAAAAAGTTCTATTCTATAATAACGATTCCAATTTCGTCTAATTTTTTAATTATTATAGTACTCTGCATGGGAAAATCAATGGACGTATGGATAGACAAACAACGTTTTCCTCATAAGTTTTCTCTATTTAAAAAAAAAGATTTCAATATCTTGAAAAAAATCGAAATTTTCGCATCAATCAGTGCCGTCAATTTTAATTTTCCGACCACAAAATTTTGTTTGGACAATTAATTTCATCGTAGCAGAAGCGCTCAAAAATGACAGACAATGGATAATTGGCTCTATAATCATGTCGTAAATCATAAGTGGTTAACGTTACTTGCGAACTTTACTCGGTCTCGTGCCAGAAATATAAGCGTAAAATGTGAAGAGTTTTGGTCCCTGATTTGATGCCCAGGCTTATAATGATATCATTCCTATATCATTCATCATGTCATAATAGTACTGATAAAGTGCATGCACTTGATCACAGCAAAGTGCTCGAAGAGAAAGTAAGAATTAGAAGATAGAGCAAACAATAAACAATCTACCTGTTATTAAAACTTTATAAGTACATTTCATCAAATATGACTATTGTTTTTCTCTTTTGGCATATTAGAGTTAAGATACTTTTAGTAACTTTAAAATTGAAATTCAATGGGCAATCAATCAAGTATACAATAGCTAAATTGCATTTGGATGTCCGGTCATTTCTATCTGTCTGTGAACATAAAATACAAAAACGGTATCATTAATTTACTCCTTTTAAATTTCAATATGATTGATAGGAAGTTCCACTGGGGACAACTGTCCGCAGTCGCTCCAATGGATTGTCACACTTGAACCAATTCGCCCATTGTCTATTTTCATCCCAACTACCCGGTTTCTAAATGCCGATAAATTAATGATCAAATTTCGAAATTAATTTATTCTTTTTTTCAATCTATTCATTCACAAAGCTATATGTATGCATTGTGGTTAGCAATAATGAGTTCCAACTTAAATTGTGTTCGTCCATTATTTATAACTTTTTATTTATTTATACTTCAATAAGAAATTCGTTGAAATTAAATTACGAACAGTCTTCTGATGGTCATTTTTATTACAATGAAGAAGTGACACCTCTTACATACCGCAATATCATTTAGATTAAAAATAATATTGTTCAAAATAAAATAGTGATATAATCTCATTAAATTTCTACTTTTTTTTCCACATAGAAAAAACACCATCGCTTTTTGGAACACACTATTTTGTACGTTATCAATTCCAATTCGGCAAAAAATTGATACTATCAGTTGTAACAGGTACAAAGTTTTTTATCGGATTTTAATCAATCAAATTTTGATCACTCCTGCCTTCTCTGTTTAATACAATATTTGCTTATATCCAGAACCGTGCTAACGATCTACACAAAGTATACAGTATGGATAATACTTGCAGCCATTGATAACTAAAACTGTGCAGCATTTAGGCAGACAAGTAACAACAAATTATTTTTTTGAACATTTTGTTATTGTACAATTATCCGTAGTGATTATTTTATTTTGAATTTAGGAACGAATAGGGTAAAGAAATTAAAGCACAATCCTCGGTTTTCTTCTTTCACTTAATATTTTTTAAAAAATTTTTTTGAGCCCAAAAGATTTAAAAACATTTTTTCTGATTTTGAGGAAGGCAGTAGGAAATCTTTCCTGCATTTGATTCTAAAGCTTCAGAAGAACCAAATTCGGGACTTTTAAATATCGTAAAATCGAATAATTAT
>UPTC01001924.1:0-11759 GCA_900537255.1 Acanthocheilonema viteae | reverse complement strand
GCACAATTATTGAAAATTTTTCATCTTTTATTGTTTTGTCTTGCATGTTGGCACCAATTTTTTTGCATGATGCATGTTGAAATATTTTCAGTGATACAAGAGATGATAATTTTAAAATGATCGCATCAGCACATGCACTATTTTCGATGTTAGCTAATGCAACCAAACATAGTCAATTATCAAATATCAGCCAACATTTATCACTACAGCATACCACTCAACAAACGAAGAAAATTATCAATGATACATTGCACTTAATTAATAATACTACTGATGATATTAATACTTCAACAATAAGGCTGATAACATCAACACTATCAACAACAATAACAGCGACAACAACAACAACAACAACAACAGTATCAGCAGCAGCTACAATAACAGCAATAACTTCTCCATCTGTTATTGATACTATTATTTCTACCTCAACAATAACAACAACTGCTACTGCTATTACTACAACTCCTACAACTATTGTTACTCTTACTACTATTACAAATGCTGAAACTGTTAACTGGAAACCTGATAGTACAGCTGATGAATATGATGAAAATACGAGTAATATTATTAGTCGTTCAAGAAGTTCAACGAATTTGGAATTTGCAATGTCTACTTCAACTATGAATAAAATTATACCAGACGAGATTATTAATAGGAAAAGTTTAAAAAAATATCCAAAAGTATTAGATGTAGCAACCATCGGCAGAAGTGATATATTTCCAGAAGTCACTTCGGAAATGTTGAATAATATGACAACAACAACAACAACAACAACAACAACAACAACANNNACAACAACAACAACAACAACAACAACAACAACAACAACTACGGTTCAAAGAGGAAATGCTTCTTATAGTGATGTTACACTGAATGAAATCGAACGTAAATATTTATGATTTAGAAAAATAACAATAAAAACAAAAAAAAAATGCTTCACATAATAATTTATTTTAAACTTTCTTCAAACTTCTTTTTTATTAAATGTTTTTGACAAAAGATTTATGATAAATTGAAAATTTTCTTAGATGACGAAAATTATGCATAGTGATTTTTTTTCTTACAATTATTAAGAAATGTTTTAAATTGATTGTAAGATGAAATAAGTTTTAGCAATATAAAGTTTAAATTGTGTTATTATTCACATTTTTTTCCATCATTTTTTCATTTTCTTTCAACTTTTATCCCTTGTTTCAAATTTTTTTGTTAAAAAAATTTAATTTAAGCATATATTGTTACAGTAGAGAAGATATCCTTTGTTAGCATGAAAAATTTTGGTGCGAAATTTAAATGTTCTTTTTTTTGATTAATTAAAATTTAGAAAAGCACGAAAGCACGAAAATTTCACCTATCAATGAAACCAAAAATCCATTTTTGGGGTCAATTAGTAGCACTATGTTTACAAATTCACATATCACTTTATTGGTTCCTGGAAATAGCAATATCACAAGCACAATATTTACTGATAGTAGTAGTACAATCAGCACCACCGAAGCATTTCCAATCACTTATGCAAGTAATGAAATTATCCATCATCAACCAGTGTAAGTATATCACTATTATTTTTATCTGATTTAAATTTATAAAACCTTTAATTAATTTAATAACGAATATCTTTAAATACAACAATTTTGTTCGAAATTTTATTTGGAAATTTTAAAATATTTATCAAAATTTACAATATGTTGAACATTAAAAAGATCAAGAAATTATTCCGCCAACTTTGTAAATAGAATCATTGACTGATTGATTTATTGTATACTTTTATACTAAATTTAATTTCATTCAAATATTTTAATTCACTAATTGGATTAGGATATTTTAGGTACAATACGATAATGGCATTTACAAATGTAAATGATGTGACAGAGACATTTTCATCAACATTGCCAACAACGATGAAATTTGTCGTACCAACAATATTATCAGACACTGAACAAAATTCAGGAAATGCAGAAACTCTATCTTCATTATCATCACCATCATCATCATCATCATCGTCATCGTCATCATTATTATCATCATTAACAACATCAACAGAAGCAACAACTACAACTATGGTTGATACTATTACAGCTATAACAACAATACCAGAAACAATAACAACAACAACAACAGCAACAACAACAGCAACAACAATAACAACAACAGCAACGACAACAGCAACGACAACAGCAACGACAACAGCAACGACAACAGCAACGACAACAACAATGACAACAATAACAACAACATCAACATCAACAACAACAATGATGCCAACTGAAACAACAACAATAACAGCTGAAACAACAAAAATGATTGATGAACATTCAATGATTGCAACATTACCAGTACCATTATCCACTGTTGTTGCAGAAAATGATAATAAAGTTTCAATTCAAAGCGTAGCAGAAATTGCTTCAACAAATGTAACGATCGGTTCATACAGGTAATTTCCAAGAAAAAAAATTTCAAATTAAATAGTCTATAATTTTGTATTTTGCTTTACTTTTTCCATCTAAATATAATACATTCATCATTTTTAACGTGAATTTTTAGCGTAAACAAATCATTGCCATATGTGAATGGAACAGAACGAGCATCCAAACATGCAGTTATCTTTGATATCTTTCATAACGGACAACCAGTTCAAGCGGTAGTTGTTGGGAGTAAAATTACACTTAGCTTTATTCCCTATTTTGCTATTCCACGTACGTTTTGTGGATTTTTTTTTTCGTCACACTTCATTTCATTATTCAGAGTAAAGTATGAACAATTAGCAAAGAATTTGTTTTTAAAATTTTTCATCATCAAATTTTGTTGAAATATTTTAGCGATATATATGAGTATAAAGGGATGTCAAGTTGAACCGATCGGATCACTTTATGAATGGGAACGTGAACCGTTAGCAATAATTAAGGATGGCTGTCAAGCGGATCATGTTGGTCTTGTTTGTCCACCGCAAAAGACTGAATATGGTATTCGAGTAACGGTTGAATCATTTCGATATCAGACAACATCACAAGTACAATATTCCTGTCTTATCAGGATTTGCCCCTTCACACCATGTCCAATGGTAATGCTAATAAATTTTTATTAATATCCAATAATTTTTAATAAATTTATACAAATTTAACATAATCAAATTTGTGATAATTAGTTAAGCAAAAAAAATAATATAGGAAACGTGTGAGGAAGTAGAAGGTTGTGGTAACTCAAATTTGCTATCTAATACGTTCGGGTTACGTTCCAAACGTCATATTACAATCGAAGAAATACGCGCAGCACTAGCAGCAAATCCTGACTTACAACGGCAAATACGATTGATGAACCGTTTTGGTACACAAAGTCAAACAACATCAGGTACTGCATGCTAATATTATCAATATTTCGTACCATTTTTTGTTTTTATTACAACAATTTTTCCGTAACAAATCAAGCGCTTAGTCTAGACAAGGATGTATAGTTTTCTAATCTGAAACTTGACAATATTGCTCTAGAAGTTTGACCCTTAACACTGATTGTTCAAAATAGATTATTTTTAAGACTGTATAAAATATGACCTTTGAGATTATAGTTTCTTCGATCATTGTCCCATGAATTGATCCTAAATTTATGGCTGCCGATGCATTTTCTAAATCTCTCCCGCACTTGATAATTAATGATGTGTTCCGACGATAATCGATGATAATTTAGAAACGCAACAACAATTGATTGAACTTGGAGGCGATCACATTGTTAAAAAACAATTAGTAGTTGTGAATTCCGAGGATGAACTAAGATACTACGTACGGACAGGTGATGTACCTTAATCAAATGACAATACTGTTATTAAACATATAAATTTCATCACATTCCATTGTTTATTCCTTTTAATAATTAATATTAAGAGTAATTACTAGAATTGTGATGAAAAATTTTGGATAAGTCCACACAAAACTTATGCAAGTAACCTATATAATCTATGCTTGGTAAAGAATAGCTCAAGCATTAACTGTATTTGGAAACAAATAATCTAATCTGTTTTTTTTTTCAAGAAAAAAACCTAACTGCAAGAATACAACAGTAAATTCTATTAAATGTACAGCATTTCAACAAATAATAATTCTTGCTGAAGCGTGACTTTAAGGTTTAAATGCCTAAATTTGAGGGCAATAAAAATTGTCATGCACTTGTTGGTCCCAAAGTCCAAAATGTCGAATATTGCGCAAAATTTAGCTCTTGTTATTGTAATTTATTAAGTTTTTTTTCTTTTTTGAAGGACAACTACATTTCATTAGTAATGTGTTAAAAGCTATGATTGATAAGTACGTATCATAAAATACCACACTTAACTCTATCACCTTCCGGCTTTCGGGTATTTATGTTTATTTGATCGTTGTTTTATAGTAAGTCATTTTGTATAAAATAGTAATTATCTTATTAAGTGATGCAAAATAAAGATGATAAACTTTATGGAAATATAACTGTCCCGCAATAAACCACAGCTACATTAATACTTTTTACACAGGAGTACAAGAAATAATAAAGAATGCATCGTTGCTATAAAAATTCATGAAACTACTCGTTAAAATCTAAAACCGACAACAGTGAAATATCTACATAAAAAAAATAATTGAAAATCTTCCGCAATTTCAAGAATTAAGGGGAAACTTTTAAGTTATGCAGTCATAGAACAATAAAATGTTAGAACCCTCTAATATATTGTTTTTTTTTTTAAAAAGCATTCGATAACCGGTAATGTACCTCATGTACAAAAAAACTAGACTGTTATAATTTCGAAGTAGGCAATTTCAAACCAACAAGTCTGGCACTTTCTTCTAACGAACGTTCACCGCCCTAAAATCGAAAAAAAAATTGAAATTTAACATTCAATACCTTAAAATTGAAAAATAATTCTCATTTGATAAGCAATTCCAACAAATTCAAACAGAAATTGTGGTAGTAACGCTTAAGCAAACATTGTTTTATGTTCCCATCCAATAAAAATTTTGCAATGCAAGTTGTCTTCAAAATTATTTCACAATAAATGTTCCTCATAAGGTTCAAATAAAAATAAACTAATTTACCTTATAATATTCCTGCAATGTTCTCAAGCGCATTGTACTGGCCAGGTAATGACGGTATGTATTAGAAAGATGTTCTTCTCTTGGTATATTATGTAACATGCAATTCTTACTTTGCTCGGTGTTTACTTTCTGTTTCTGCATTAACTGCATTTTCGAGTTTTTCCAAGTAAAGTCCTTAAATATCAAAAACACCAAAAAACACTCTGAAATAATCCGGAATAACAATAAGTATGTATTGAAACACTCTGAAATATACTAGGAAACTTCAATATATTAAAATATTCCGAAGTATCATAAAATATTCCGTAGAGGATAGCTTACGATTCCAGATTTACGGAAATCTTCGATAACATGTCTGATCAATGAGGCCGCTTCTGTTCCATTCTTCCACTTTGCCATATAGTCTGTCACCTTTTCGTATCAAATCTGAAATTCTGAACTTTTCAAATAACTATTCGAAATTAAATTACTGAAGTATTGATTGAAAATGAAATTGTTAAGTTAAAATTATCATTTTTGAAAAGAAAAAAAATACAAAAGTCGCGATTTGAAAATCAACCTGAAATTAAACTGCGCAAATTTACAACTTTATCATTTTCTACAAAGTAACGTACGCTAAAAGCGTTAAACAGACACGATAAAGACTATAACTATTACTGTTTAAAATTAGAAAAATTTGCAACACTTCGCTTGAGTTCGAGCCGTTTAAAACATTTCACGACTAATAGTGGTCGGACCGCGAAAAAAAGAAATTTCAATTTTTAAATCTCATCTTAAATATTTTTGGTCTTCCTTGTTTACACTAATCTAATTCTAAATAATTCACGTATAGCTTTTGTAGTTGTCACATTTAGCCGGCTATCAAGCATTTTGCGTCAATTTCCACATCGAAGATTGAATGCATTTTGATGAGATGAGAAGATTGATTGGGATGTGAGTAATAGTACTGTGCAGACAGTGGAAGGGTTAAAAAAAAAAATAAAACGTACAATTAAAAGAAACAACAAAAGATTTCCAATCTTCATTAGAAAAAGATTACATCATTAAAGATTGAGAAAGTTTTTAAATATATACGTTTGATCGTAGTGCTAGTGATTGAAAATAGAAGGAAGGAATGATAAATGAAGAGATAGAAAAAGAAAAATGCTAAAATTTATAGTTGGCAATTATAGGAACTAAAATAAACCGGTAACTTCTAGAAGCATACAAAGTATTGTTATGGATTGACAATTCTAGGATTATTAAATTGTTCTGATAACGGTTTCTGTGCAAGATTCTAAATAAGTAAGTGCAATTTTAATTTTTCGTACTTTCTGCAAGAAACTATTCTAGATTAGAGCTGATAATTATAAATGAAACATTGATGTAATGAAATTTTCTACGTGGATATACGTGAAATAAATTATTTGCTTTCGTTTATGTTTCTTTATGTATGACTTATTACGTTTTTTTTATCGTATGAAACGAAGATGTTTTCGTCTTTTTGCTAATGATTCTGAAAAGTTTCAGTTTAGAATGGCGAATAGTCCAACCGAAAAGCATGGATATACGAAAGATCGGAAGAAGGATGATGTTGATAAGACGAAGGATAGGGGAAGAGATGATGATAACGAAGAAATGAAAGAGGATGATAATGATGATGCTGCTTTGCTTTCACAGGCTATAAATGAAAAAGGTATGAAAGGTTAATAGGTGTTTAAATGAACAGTGTTGTGTTGTCTGTACATTATTTTCTATCAATATGTTAAAGTAGTAGTGTTTATTAATTACTGCAGTATTCCAATATGTGTTTCCGACTTGGTTTTTATTTTCTTCTCGATTAAACCAATGAATTTTAGATTGGAATGTTCCAAGTCAGCCTGATAAAACATCATTTTTGTCGGATACTTTGAGAGAGGGCCTTTTGAAACAATTTGATGAAATACCGTTTGCTGGTGATGCATATTTGCTAACACAAGAAGTAAGATGTCTCTTTCTTGCATTTCTTTTCCTTTAAAGTTTTTTAATACAAAATATATCATAATTCCGGTCAGCTTCGTCCAAATTTTCATAGTGACAATAGTTGAAGTGATAGTGTCAACTGATATGAAGCAACTGAAGCTACAGCAACAATGATAAGATCGAATGGATTAAACAAAAAGTTCTGACATCATAGCTTATTTAAAAAGATTCAAGTTTTTTTGATAATAAAGTAGTACTTTCTGAGATGAGTTGATATTGCAGATGGGCTTGATGTTATTTTATGAAGCGTAGAGTTTTTTCTTTTTTTGAAAACAAGGTTAATTTTTTTTCTCATGTTTACAAAATTATTCGGTTACTTTCAGATCAATAGGCTAAGAAAACAACTAGGTGATTCGCTTGGAGAAAATCAGATGCTGGTATATAAAGTCAGAAATTTGAATCGGTGAATTAATTTGTCTTATTTTCTGCCTTAGAATAACTCACTAATTTCGTTTGAATGAAGGAATTTTTGAAGTTTCACATTCCATCATTTTTGATTTCTGTAGGGAGAACGCATTGCTGCAGGATAATTTAATTCAAATACAGCAAACCTTCGAACAAAAATTTCTTGAGCAGAAGAATGACTTTGAAAAGACCGAGAGAGATATGCAAAATGTGATAACTTATCAAGTACGTTCGTTTACAAAAGCACGCATTAGTTTGAAGTGCAAAATTTTTGTTCACAGAAAAAATATTTGCCGTGTATTGCCTGAGTTACAGTTACTTTAGCATCACTCAAGATATGTGTGGTTCATAGTTTTGATGAAAGTGCTATTTTCAAGAGTTAGGGATAATGGAGGAGGAATTTTCGAATTTGGAGAACATTTTTGCGAAATATATATGGATCAGTTTTTAACTGAATATTAACATTAGGAGATGTACTTAAGTTTAAGTCTCATTTTTGCTTTTATAAACATCGAATAAGAAGCTTGCCTTATATGATAATCTGGACAGAATTGTATGCTAGATTCCAAAATGTTTTCAGGAACAAGATCTAAGAACCAAGGAATTTAGGAATCGTTTGAATAATACGGCATC
Organism: Acanthocheilonema viteae; assembly: GCA_900537255.1. Classification (NCBI taxonomy): domain Eukaryota; kingdom Metazoa; phylum Nematoda; class Chromadorea; order Rhabditida; family Onchocercidae; genus Acanthocheilonema; species Acanthocheilonema viteae. The sequence goes on along the minus strand of UPTC01001924.1, from coordinate 3,669 downwards.
AGTTACGGAAACTAATCATGCTGAGGTTTCTTTCACTTTTAAGTAGCTGTTAAAGTTGGCTGGGATATCAAAAAGTTATTTCTAGGAACCATTCAACTTATGAGTAAACGTAAATATACAAATACGGTTAATAATTTCATTATTTAATATTCCCACAAATTTTCTGTTAAAAGGTGCTATTGTATATATTTTTTCATGTGACGGAGCCAAGTGGCAGTGGACGTCAAGAACCACCTGTAATTCGACTCAAAAAAGTTTCTATACCAAGCTTCCAACGGGGAAATCGTTTCTCAAGAACTTGGAATGATTCTCCAGTATTACGAAAAGCTTTTGCTCACTGCAAATTAATTTTAAATGATACTTTTCATGCAATTGATAGTCAAGGAAAACGTATGTATTTTGCTTCCCCTATTCTCTATCGAGAAACTTTTTACCATCTGATCTATAACATTGTATTAATTTTATTTGCTTGGAATCAATTAATATTATAGAAATGAAATTTAGCTATTAACAATACTACGTTCATTCAACACGACACAAAGAGTAATCGAACTACGCAAACTTCACAGCAGGAACTGCAAATTTCGAATCCTAATTTATACAACTGTCTGGTATATCTCCGTCCAGACGTAAGTTTTTAAACTGTGATTCGTTATGTAAATTCAAATATTCTATTGTAGCTAACTTCAAAACCATTTTTATTGCAGAATCAGCTTGCTCAATTTTATGGCGCATGTGACGAAATAGTTACAATGGGCTTTCGCAATATTTCTTCAGAACTATTAAGAGACCGTAAATGGAAAACCACTCGGCTTATGCATGATATCCTTGTAGAACCACGAAAACGATGGTGTCGCTAATGAATTTTGTGTTTCACTATTTGTTAGTGTGAAACAAACATTTGACATATGTTTTAATCTGTTTCACCTTTTTGAATTTTTCCACTTTTGTATTCAAGTTCGTTCTGTCTGGTTATTTTTCCGTGAATTGCGTGGAAACATTTCATGCATTCATGGTTTTGCGTGTTATTTTACAATTTTGTTCATACAACTTTTTTTACTTGAAAACAAGCCTCCTGCATTACAATCAGTCTTTTTTAAAGGACATATATAGGATTCGTCTCAGATAATGAAATTTTTCTCACTTTTTGAATTTGTTATGAAACCAACCTGTTCCTAATAAAACCCGTTCTTCAAATTATTGTTCATAATTTCATTAAGCTCTATGTTCTCATCCTTCTAATGGTCTCTGTTTCAGAAGTTCTGAGCCATTTTGTCTTCGATGTATATGTGCATTTATTTTTTGGTTGCCAACCGAATTGCTTCTTTTCCTCGAATATCACTTATTTGAAAATTTATATTGTCCATGTGGTTACGAATTCTTTTCGTGGAAAGTTATGATTGTGTAATGGCTCATTTACTTCACTTATCTTTTCTACAGTGGATATTCTTTTTGACCTTGCTTATGTTTAGTTCTTGCTCACATGCTTATATTTTTCCGTTATGTCATGTCGAATAATCAGTCCTCCTTGCAATTACGCATTTGTCATGATATCCAGGAAAAAATTTTGCTGGAAGTGGAGATATGAGTTGCACAACGTAATTTTTTCTTCACATCAATGAAATTTGAAAATTATGATTGCTATAATAGTAGAAATTTTAGCTGATTTTCATGTTGAGAAGATTCTATGGATTGAAAGACAGTGTGTGTAAACTTGAATTTAATGAAGGAATAAATCTTTGCATTACACCTCCGAATTTATAAAATAGACAAAATACTAGAATATTGGCACTGAAATATGTGTTATATATTTATTATAATTGAAAATATTTGTTAATAGGATATTACTATGGAACGTATTGCATTACACTTCACTAATTACAGATAATATTTGTCATCTTTGAACTTATTAGTTGCATCGATATGATGCATTGGGAAGAATTTACCGTTGTCCGCTTCTTTGACGTATCAGTGATGAACATTGTATTACACATACTGTATCCTGTAAAAAAAAAAAAAAGTTGCATCCTTTAATGTAAATTAGGAGAAATTTGTAGGATTCTGTGAAATAATGAAAAATTTTTAGGAACTTTTAAGACAGAAAGAACAAGAAGAGAAGAAAAAAAAAAGACGAGTATTTACGTACAGCTATCACTTCTGAGAAAAGATATTCGGTTAACAGTGATTCGCAACGATCAATCACCATCGAATGACATTCTGGCTAAAATTTTCCTTTGTTTTGAAAGATGATTTAATTTGAAAGATTTAAAATTTTCATTTTCCATCATTAAACAAATTTCAAATGTATTGAACATTTCAAACGTACTCCTTCAGCGGTACATGTGCACGTAATACATGGTGTTATACGTTTTGTCCTTCCCAAATTGATAACTCGATGATCCACCACACAAAATTCTAAAATCAAATTTCATTTCTTTTGAATGCCTTGCTTAAATTTCTGTGAGTTAAAAAGCAAAATGAAAAGTATGATGAAAATTTTACGTCGATCAAGCCATTCATAAAGGTCAATGTCCGGTAATTCAGAGCATTTCATTGGTGCATTCCTGAAATTAAATATTTAATCGTATCAGCGCATCATTTTGAATGTTAAGTTTTAATTATTGATAGTAGATCGGATATTAGTTTAATCGGTTAAGAATTTTTATCAAAAATGGAAAAATTCAATTGATAAGTGATTTCAAAATTAACAATAATAAATAATTTGAAAAAGATAAAATTTAAACAAACGAAACGTTAAATCGTCCGGCATGAGAAATGCATTTGGTTGAATGTGTCGTGCATATTGACTGTTTGCGCAAATAAGTTTACTTAATGTTGTTTTCCGTATTTCGGCTAATTGATCTGGAATCTAGATATTTCATTATCAAATTTCTATAATTTAATTATTCCGGAATAAATTATGTGGGCAAATTGTGATTATCCATATTTTCATATTTTCAATAAATTTTATTCCGAAAGTTATGTGTTAGAAAAGAATTTCACTTGCTTTACCAATGCTGTAAGTCTTATACTTCTTGCAATTTGTGGTAATTTTAAAGAGTTAGGTTGAAATTTCTTTTAGGCTGATGTACTTACAACAAACATGTATACATTAGAAAAATCATTAAGGTCAAGTTACTATTATTAGACTTTATGTATCTCAGAAAATATTCTCAAATATACAATTCAGTATTTTGTTACTATTTCTCTTTTGGAAAGTTTCGATCGTTTTACGGAGACTAACTGTCTCTCTAAAAAAGAATCAAAAAAATGGAGAGATTGAGATATTTTGCTAGAGGAACAAAAGTTTGTCTTATAAAAAAGTTAGTCAAAAGTTTGTCTTATAAAAAGAACAAAAGTTAGTCTTATAAAAGTTTGTCTTATAAAAGTTTGTCTTAATCCTACACAATCATATATGATAATGATAAGAAAAAGTTTAAGATGAAAATAAATTAAAATGCGAATTAAATCGACCTTTAACTAACAATGATGAATTTTTTCAATTAACTCTCATCACCAATCTATTGTCATTCGATATATCAATTATTATGAAAGTAACAAACCTGGCGTAAACCTTGTTGCCGGATTATCATTTTCGTAATAGAATCGATCGCAACGTTTTAATCGTTGAAATTGTTCACCAATGATACATGTCAACATCGGTCCAAC
>UPTC01001923.1:0-11768 GCA_900537255.1 Acanthocheilonema viteae | reverse complement strand
TTTTATAAATATGCAGCTATGAAAAGTTCAATTTAGGATTGGGTAATTTAATGTTTCAATATGCATCATTACGAGCAATAGCTGAGCGATATAAAGCAAAATTAATCGTCCCCGTGAAATGTACATTACGGCGGGGCTTTAAATTGGATGCAATTACAGTAAGCAATGAGCTGAATGATGAATTAATCCGACGTTACAGCGCAAATGAACATCGTTTTACTGTTCGTTTAAAGATTTTAATCAATTCAAAATATCATTTTTGAACCTCCCAAAATTAATTCTAATTTAAAAAATTTGATTATATTTCAAATTTAATTACTAAAACATCTTAAATATGATGTAATTTCCGTCATGTTGTAAATATTATGGAAAAAAGATTGATGATTTATTCGCAAATGAAAATTTCGAATATATTTCGGGTTACCTTCAATCATATCGTTACTTTCATCCGCAACAGGTAAACTCATACTCTATCTGTTTAATCAATGATTAAGCAATAATTGATGAAATGATTAAAATGTATGCAAATAAATATGCCACTAAATTATTCCTCGCATCAAATAATTTTAAACAGTTTATACTACCTTTTTTAGCTTTTAGTTTCTTTTGTATGTTTCATCAATATTATCGTTATCATTATTATCATCGCTTTTTACTGCTCATTTTTTCCTCAAAAATACCGCCAATTTCTGGTAATTTTCAGGAAGATTTGATTCGTAAAGAATTCACCTTTTTACCAGAAATTATCAAACGAGCGGATGAATATTTACAAAAAGCTAAATATGCGAAATATCATGCAGAAACTGCAATTATCATTAATCTTAATCATCATAATCAAATGGATATTACTAAACACTCTTATGGTATTCTTCTTCTTCTTATCATTTCGTGATAACAATTGATCACTTTTTCTATTTCTTCATACAAACTTTAAAGCATTCATAGAATCAAAAAATTAATATGAAATGTTAAAAGTTAATAATTACAGGTTATATATACGTTGGAATACATATAAGACATGGTATAGATGTTACAATGAACAGTCGAAATATAAAATATGGTCATATAGCTATCACAAAAGATTACATTATCAGTGCAATGGATTATTTTAGGTCAGTTGTGATAAGATCAATTTCAGATAGGATCATTTCATTTGAATATGATCAAAACTGTAACTCATCACTCACACGAAATATTTTCTCTATTTAATTTCAGACAAATATTTTGTCATAAAATTTTTCAAATTTAAATTCTAAAATTATTTAAACATTTGGTGATAAAAAATTGTTGAAAACTGACAAACAATATGCTATTTTCTATCAAAAAGCTATCATCACTTAATCCTCCCTTATTTATCTTAATTTATTACTATTTTTTTCCCTACTTCACTTACTAAAAAATGAAGTTGCATTTTGACGGTTTTTAGAACAAATGATGATTTTGTAATTTCAAATTAATCCACTTAATTAAAAATCATAAATTATAGATCAAAATTCGAAAAGTTAATATTTGTGATAAGCAGTGATAATAAGCATTGGGTTGAAAAAAATATCAATCATACTTATAAAGGTTAGTACACGAGAAGGTTGGTACCATCTCAACATTTTTTTTTTTGAGGATCCATATTTCAATGTAATTCATTAGCATGATGAACATTTTATTCAATTTAATAAATTAATTAAACGCTTTTTTTAAAATAATCAAATAAGTGGTATGCACTGAGAGAAACAAAAGAGAAAGAAGGAAGGAAAAAGAATTCGAAATTTTTTCATTCAAATTTTACGAAACTTACATTAAATAATGCAAAACTAATTAAAATTCAACAAATTGAAAACTCAAAAATTCATATACAAAAGTAATAAAAATAATTTAAGGTGAAATTTATATCGTATCATCAGGTTATCGAGAAGTTGATATGGCCACACTGATTCGTTGTAATCATACGATAATGAGTACAGGTACCTTTTCATGGTGGATTGGTTATCTGACAAATGGTATCGCGGTGTATTACAATAATTGGCCAAGACATGGTTCAGTGCTGGAGAAAATGATGAAAAAAGATGAGTATTTTCTAAATAGTTGGATACCGATGGAATGATTTCTTATCTAATCTTTCTTTCATATTATTGGACAACAAATTGAAGTAACTAGCAAAAGTGGAATTCATCGAGAATTTTTCAAGTTGCAAAAAATATCAGAAGGAATTATTTTTTTTACCTCAAAGAAATAGTTTTTGTGTTCGTTTTTTTAACCTAAAATTTTTAACATACAGTGTTTGGAGGTTTTTCAACTTGTTCATTTATTTCAATGAAATGAAATTAATAAATGGAATTGAATTTTAATTACTAAATTTATATTATTTAAAAATACTGGAATTCTGAATTTGCTTTCTATGCCATTGTGCTTTTAATGATTTCGGTAATATTAATAAATTTTTGGACGCCATTTTATTTTAAGCACAAAATGCCCGTAAACAACTTTTGACCATTTACTTTGTATAATAAAATTTATTCCAGAAAGTCATTTTGATGTTACTGTATTGATTGCTTTTTTCTTTCTCATTCTTTAAGGTTTATTTCCTCCAACTAAATGATGAAATTTTTCAATTGTGAAATTTTGTCGTTTAGAATTTATCAGTTTCCTTTCTTTTTTCCATGCACATACTTTAATAATTTGCAATCTTTCATTTTTTTTTCATCATAGCTGACTATCTGAAAAAACTTTGGATTTCGTTCATTTCCATCCTTTCCAACATTTTCTCTCCATTCTTTTCCTTTTTTCTTACAATAAAATTTATCAATAAATTCAAAAAAATTTTTTCCTGCTAAGATAGTAATAATAAAATGTTTCATGAAATTAAATTTATAATAATTTTTAATTTTATGGAACATTTTACTATTACTAATTTTAACGGAATTATGAGAGATGTTAATTTAATTATTAATTATTGCAATGTATTGTTTACTCTATCAAATTATTCATTTTTATTCTTTCTCTCATAGCATTTTACAAAAATTTTTCTTGCAAAATGATATTTAAATACTTTCAGATCATTTAATTGAATTCCGAAAAACCGATTTGAACAATTTTTCTGCATTGTATTCACAAATTGTATAAGAGGAAGGAAGTCTGAATAATTGAAATGGTAGTGAAACGTAAAGATTGTCATTAAAATGAATTTTTGGAAGATGATTTTAATTTTGTATAGTTTGATGTATTCTCAGTAGAAGATTAAATGTGCTAAGAATTTTGATCACTAATATTTTATGTTGAAATCTCGTGTTTTATCAATTAGAATGATGTTTTTTAGTTAAGGTGACACTTTTTTCTCGTACATTTTCTATCCAAATGATAAACATATCAGTTGCATAATTGACCTCTGAGAGAATAGCATTGAATTTCAACGATTCAACAATTTTGTTTCTCAGAAAAAAAGAACAACAATTTTCACTTCAAAATGTGTTCATTTTTACAAGGTAAAATAACTAGCCATATGTCCATCTTATCAGTATCATATCATTCCGTTTTGGTATTTAAACGAAGAGATGGTAAATCCATATCAGGCATCAAAGGATCTACATTAAATAATGTATCATCTTCATCTTCCTATAATGTAATTTCAATTTTCATTCAATAATGAAAACTTTCGAAAATGAAATTTGATAATTTACAAGAATGTAGATTTCAGTTACGGCAACAAAAAGACATTATTAGCATTTATTAATAGCAAATAAATTGACAGAAATGGTCATTAGCACCTTTATTGATTAACGTTTGTTAGCTTTCTTATTGTAATTTATTACTGATAAAGTTATATTTACTAAAATGATACAGCTAAAATGTTAAGCATACATACTTTTTCACACTTATTTTTTAGCTTCTTTTCAGCTGTATCATTTAGTTGTTCCAAATTCACACCATCGCCTTTTTTTATTAAACTTACTTCCAACGGAGTACTGAAACATTCATGTAAATATTTAGCAAATGCTCCTTTAATGATAAATTTGAAATAATCTATTACATATTTATTCTTCACATTCTGAAACATAGAGACAGAGAGAGAGAGAAACAAAGAGAGAGAGAGAGGACCTAGAAGCATTACAAATGCTAATCATTCATATCATTTCATTAAAAAGTGATAAGAAAAATTAACTGTGTAGCTGATGCACTGATTCCAGTTGAATGATAATTTGAAATTTCAAACTTCGAATTTTCAAATATTTCTTGATCAGCCAATTGGTTTTTCACTTTATTTTTCTTCTTTTCCAACTAGACATACATCAGACGATTAGACACATCCTCACTTTCCAAATATCTTTAACTTCACATGGAATACTGATAAAGTATTGACCTTTACATTTCACATAGATAACTATTGATCCTCAGAAAAATTCTTGCATGCGATGAATAAATTAATTCATCTTCTGATTATATACCTAACACATTTCCGATTGCTAGGCCTTTCACTATACGAGCATATTTTAAGGTTTATTTTGACCTTTTGAGATTTATTCCTCTATGTGTTTCTATTCTATCAAATTCGAAAATTTTTGTTATTTTAGTTGTTAATGGTTTTAAGAATCGTTTACATTAAAAACATGCAGAGAGTTTAAATATTTTAAACTAATTGATTAACAAAAATTTCCTTCCATTTAAATGTCATTAATATAAATAATTAATATTAGTTAGTTTTAACATTCAATCAATACAAAATTACAAGCAATAATAGTTTGTCTGAGCATAAACTATTGCTTGAAATAAAAAATATCTTCTAACTATTATCGAGACGTTCTGGAAGTTTCGAGTAATCAATAAAGTAGTGCAATTTAACAGCCGCTACCGGGTAGGTCAACCAGAAAGTGAATTAAGTAAAACAGACAGATCAATATTTCTTACATTGTTGACTTCTTTCAAAGCCTAAAGAAAACTTTTTCTTACGCTAATTGAATCTTGAATTACTAACAAAGAAATGGCTAAGAGGTTTTGCAGCTTGAAGGATATAAGTTCTACTTAATAGCTATAAAATAAAAGTAATCTTTCATAATTTTCGTTCTATTATCCATCAGCAATTAATTACAAATGTTATTCATTGCTTGTTTTAAAATTGATTTTTTATTTTTCGTGCAACTTTTTTTTTAATTTCGATTTCGAAAAAGCAATTCTCGAAGTGTTGTAATACTTCGCGATGCCTCAATTAGAAACTGGAATATTTTCTACAGGCATTTCTCCAACCTCTCCCTGTCTTTCCTTACACAATCAAAGGAAAACAATTTCAATTTCATCCCTCTAAACAACAACCGTTTTAGCATTTCCACCGGTAGTTCGATCCACTGAACAGGATTTTCCTCGTCGCGCGGGATCATTCTTGTCACCTTTCGAGATCTTTTTCTCTCCCGACGACTTCTTACATTGTTTAGATGTTTTCTTCGGTGACTCACTCTTTCTTAAATTCTTTAATTTTTGTTTCGTTGTTGTCTTTTGTTGTTCTCTCTTCCTTTCCGCTAATAAGCCTAACTTTCCCTTCAACTCTTCCGTTTTCTTTTGCAATTCATTCGTGGATTTCTTTGTTGTCTACAATTTTTAAAATTCATTAAACTTGACTGAATGGAATCAGTCCATTATTCATTCAGTCTTGCTGGCAAAAATTGGAGCATTATTGTTGCAGGGCATTCGTTGAGGTCAAATATTTTGTTATTACTTTTTGATTCATTTAAATCCCAAATTTCAGGCTTTTTTGAATTGGAGGTATTATTAATTCATTGCTTTCCAAATAAAATATTACAAAAATTTTATTTCAAACGCAAATATTATCTATTGTTAATTAATAATTCCAATTTTTTAGTGAAAAGACATGTTAGAAATGAAAGCTATCATTATTTCTTGATATTACGTGAAATTTTTTAAAGAGGCTTTTTTTTGCTACGATGAACCGACCATTGTAGAATTTATTAGTGACAGATGAAATTTAATAACACTGCCACAGTTTGGTGAATATGAAAACAATAATTTGACCACATTTGTTATAACAATTTTATAGACGAATAAACTGAATTAATCACGTAAAATAATTACAAATACAAATTTATGAAAATTCGAGACTTCAACAAATGATGTAAATTTTTTTAATTTAAAAATTCATGAATATTATTGAAAGAGCTCTAAAAAGCTGAAAATTTTGGAAAGTAAGTGATGATGAATTTGTTATACATTCGGAAAATAAGTAATTAAATGACATTATATGAATAATGTTCAAACATTTTTTCCTTTTTTGTAGCAAATATTGATTTCAATTTAATTAAGGAATTAAAAAATAAAGCATAAAAGAAAAACTTTTTTGATTTGAAGCCATATTTATTGTTCGAAAATTGCAAAATATGAAAAAAATAATAAAACAATTAATTTTTATTAAAAGGCACGCAAGATGGATGAATCAATGAGTACATACATATGTTAACAAAACATGTGATGATTTAATATTAAAAGAAAAAGCTACTGGCACACTTTATTAAAAAAGATGAAATTTTTATAGTTTAGAAATTCTTATGAACAAAACATAGATTGATCGATCGGTTGATTGATTGATTTGATCAATTGGTTGCAAGGAAAACAATAACAGAAATGCATTTTGAAATGCATGATTTTTTCATATTGAACTGAATGAATAGTTTTTACAACTTTTAAGTTCGAGTATGATTAATAAGGCTTGACATTAATTTTGGTGATTTCGATTGCCTCATTTGGTAAATATTAATTTAAAGAAAGAATTTAAATGTGAATTAGAATTGAAAAAATAAATTATAAGTTAGAAATATACGGTTTAGAGTGTAATTTTTGTGAAGAATGAGAGAAGGATATTAATTTAATGCATGAGAATAGACATATGATTGGATTTGAATAATTTTTCTTTAACTTTAACTTTATTAAGAAGTTCTTTATGAGTATTTGATTAAGTAAATTTTAAAAGTAAAGTATATTGATCTTTAAGCTCCACAGAATGGTAGATATACCATGCTTTTTGCAAAAATATTCTCGAAAATATATTCTTCATCGATATGATAGCCTATTGATGATGCATTGCTGATAATTTCATAACCTTTACCATGATCTTAGAAGTTTTCAATTTTACATTTCTAAAATATTATTGAATGCGAATCAAATAATATTTTATAAATTGATAAAATTAAAAAAATTGATGTTGTTGTTATTAAATATCATTATAAAATCAAAAAAAAGAAAAGTTGCTAATAAAATCATTTATTTTCACATCAAATATTATAATTCTTCCACTTATTAAGAAGAAAATTTCATTTGTAGTAAGAAAACAAACTAAATTTATGACATTTTTACTGTATCAAACTTTTTTCCACCTCAAAAATTTACTGATTATGTTTTAAATTTAAACATTAATTTACGCTTTAGGAACTGTAAGGCACATTGCCTCTAATTGTACTGTTGTCGTTGTGGTTCTTGAAACAATAGCTTTCATCTTTTCCGCAATCTCTTCCCCTCTTTCTACGCTATCATCCAATAGAACTTTTTCATCCCTGAATTAACAAAAATTTAATGAAATCTACAAATTGAACTTCAAAATTAATTTCAAGTTTACAGACTTGTAACTTCTTCTGTATCTTTATCAAATCTTCCCTTAAATTTGTAGATTTTGATAAATTTATATTTATGGAGTGATTTGATTATCATAAATGCATTAAAATTTAATTAGAAAAAAATATCCGAACCGTAGAGAAATTTCATTCGAAATGTTATTTTTAATGTTAGCACTTTTACTACAATCAACAGCAGCGAGCGCAGTTTGTTTCCGTCGGAATGTTTCTTTATTGTGAACAAATAATTTATGACGTTCCAAATCATCCGATGTTCGTCCTCTGCAAAAAAATTTTTTTAGAAATTATTTCTTCTTCTTCTTTTACTCTATTTTGATTAACTTATTTCTACTCAATCATTGCAAGTATTTTCAATTTCAACTATTTTATTGTATGGCTATTTATTCAGAAATGTTGCAAAATTTAAACTGACATAATAACAATCATTTTTAAAAGATTATTTTCAATTAGAGAGGAAAACTTTTCTATTTTAGTTCAAAGTAGGATGAGAATGAAGTGATCAGTTGTAATTGATCATTTAACTTATCATTGGAAGTTACTTCTTCTATAACAATTACATCAATTCTTAAAATACTTCACAATGTTTTAAATGAATTCCATTTTTAAAATTTACGATAAAGTATCAATTTAACATATGCATGAACTTTCGGAAAATATCTTATAACAAGTTAATAATAATTGTATCAGCTAATTTGTTTACTAATTATTGTCAATCTTTTCACTAAGAAACGATTTTAATTTGTTAACAATTTTTTTAATCAAAATAAAAGGAACAAAAATTATTACTCTCTGAAATAATACCTATAGCTACATTTTGAACATTGGAAATTGGATATGGTTTGAGAATATCGTGAAAAATGATCCTGTGATATTCCAGCAGCAACTGAGGCAGCGCGGTCTACATCCTGTACATGGCGGCTTATATGCTTTTCAAGCATTGCTGGACTTTTCGACACATGACGACAAAATGGACATTTCCGTGAACCTAACGAAATATTTAAATTAAATTACTCTATCATAATTTCCACCATCTCAAACTATCATAATCTTTTCCTAAATTAGTTACAAAAATTCACAGTTAATGCTAAGTGATAAAAAATTAAGCCAAAAAAAGTGCTAAAAAAAGGTACATCAAAAAAAAGAAAATTGTCAATTATTTTTATAATGTAAAAATGATTTTAAAAAATACCAACCTAAATCAATATTATCCGGTAAAGGAATATGATGTCGATAGTATTTATGGAAATGAATATATCGTGCTTCACGTGTCCTAAACGGACAACCTTTTTCGTCACATTTAATAGGTGAATTACGGTGATATATCGTAACGTGATATGATACCGAATTATAACGACCGTAAACTTTATGGCATACTGTACACATGTAACCATTTGCTACCTGTTCGATGTATTTTTTATTACGACACCAACCTGAAATTAAATATGCTAAAATAATTTGTATGCTAGAATTTTAACTCCTTTTAAATATGTTGCAATTAAAATTTGTATCGAGTTTAAATTACACAGAAAAAAACGTGGAATTACGCATCAATTTAAACTTCATGTTGAATTTGAAATGAAATAAAAGATTTTAACCTTCTTTATCGTTTGATGGAAGGACAAGTTCATTGAATCGTTCAGCACTTCCGGTTTGTCCGGTCAAAGATGTTTCTTTCGATGATGCACTAAACAATAAGTGTTCGTTTCTTAATTAATTAAGAAAAATTAATTGGAAACTATTTAATATAAATTGTAACAAAACAGCAACAAACATTTGTCTTTCCTGAATTCAATAACACAGTCTGGAAATGAAAAAAAGTCAGCAAAATCGATTAGTATTTTTCCGATCTGTAAAGATTCGAGAAAAATTTATTAGATTGTTTGATTAATGCTTACCCGACCAATTCATTGTTCATTAAATCATTTTCAACAATACTTTTTGATGATTTCTGAATTTTCCTTTCCATAGATGTCGATACATAATGCCGTTGCTTTGTCAAACTTGTTGAGCTTGAATTTACTGCAAATTTAAATGCAAATTTAGTAGCTATTAAAATATTTTAAGCATTATAAGAATACCCTGACGATTAAAGATTACATTACAGGTAATTAGTTACTCAAAATAAGTTCTTGCAAATGCCTAAAATCTAGTTTTTGCCTGAGATAGGAGTGAATTAAAAATAGCCAAATTAATTAATTTAGAAATGACCGAAATTTCTGATGAAAACTAAATATCCTAAATAGTAAGCATTTTTTTAATTGAAAAAAAAATTAGTAAATGGTTGGAAATAATTGAAGATTAAAGGGAGTTAAAAATAAATTCCCTACTGGCAATGTTATTATGCTGCGTTGTAAAACAATTGCTTTCATCGAACTGAATGGATAGAAATAATTTTACGAGTTCTGCTACTTGCATTTCAACCATTGGAATTTGACATATGCGAGATACTTGTAACACCTGCAAAATTTTATCAAAAAATTTTTATCACATTTTTTATGGAAAAAAAGAATAAGTTGTCTGTTAAAAAAAATGCAAAGTGTCATTTTCAAGAAAATATAATTCTTCGTATAAAAGTGAAATATTTGTAGTTGGTATATTTAATAGATAAAAATTACGACAAAAAAAAAAAAACGATCTTACCTGAAGTGGATGTACAGTACCAAATGTAAGCATTCCAGTATAAAGATATTTTAGAATAACCCTAAAAGCTTGTGCAGCATTGGTGGTGGTGCCAAGATGAAGCTCAATTGTCGGTATATTTTGTAGGATGCCATTATTTCTATCAATTGAATAAACACCATTTAGGATTAATTCACGAATGTGCAACGAAAAAAATGCTAATAGAAATTTGTTTGCTAGCACTTGCTCCTCTGAAAATCAAATTTTACATTGCTTTCTTGAAATTAATTTTTCATTTCTTACCATTTTAACTTTCAACTTCATCAAGTATACTCAAAAACATCGTTTTTCTGAAATCAAAATTTTTTTTTAAATTGTAAAAACTAAAATTGATGCTAAATGTTAATGAAATAAAGTAAACAACAAAGAAAGAAGGGAACAAAGAAAAGAGTACCATTCCTATGACCATTGGATAGATCAATCGTTACGATACGTATGCAAATATCGTTGAAGAACGGCGGTTGCATGAAAGCACTGATAGCCTGTTGAAGTTGCGCTTCCTTCTCTCTTTCCATACCATTCCCATCCGAACTGTCACACATTCTTAAGAATGAATTCCTGAAATAATTTTAATTTTTATGACATTTATAAATTATCCATAAATTTTGAATATTATCAGAAACTAAGTACACAATTAAAATGACCCATAGCTGTTTGAACTTTAATTTAATTAAAACGATGCTATAGGAAAATAATTTGCTGCAAAATAGCATGATATTCGAATTGATGGTAAGTATTAATTTGAGATTAAAGCTAAGTTGAAAGTCGGAAATTTTAATTCTTGCTAAAATTTATTCTTTATATAAGTCAAGTAATCTTTGATAATTTAGTATACTGTCACTGCAATAGTCTAAAATCATACTATAATTTTATTATTAAAATTAAATCTTCCAATTTGACATCCTTTCCAAACAATAATGTAAACACGTTTTACTCTTCTTTTTTGGAAATACTATTTGCACTCAAAAAAAAAAAATCAACAAAGCACCGGCACACTTTTATTATTATTAATTTCACATAGCTAATGCTTTTAAAAATGCTAAATGTTCTGTTCCGAGAAATTCATCAATGCTTTCATTCACATATATTATGAAGCAGAAAGTGAATTAAAAGCTTTCAAGAAATCCTTCAAATTTATTTCTCAATGTTAACTTTAAAAATAAAAAAATAAAATTCCTAAACATGTCAAATAAAATGAAATTTTCTCATAAATTTAAACAACAAATATATTTGTCAAATCTATGAAATAAATGTGTATTTCTAAGAAAAAGAAAAAAGCTCCAAAAAAGGATGGCTAAACACACGGACTTTGTTTTTCAATTAATTTTTCAACAATAACAACAGCAGCAATATTATGCAGTTGGATGAACAGGTTTTTCGCGACAAGAAAAAAAGAAAAAAGTGAGCTTACTCTTTTGCTAAAGGATGTGTGCATGTGTGTGTATGTGTGTATGTGTGTATGTGTGT
>UPTC01001922.1:0-11776 GCA_900537255.1 Acanthocheilonema viteae | reverse complement strand
GTGTTTAGAATAAATTTGAAGGTTTCAGTCTAGCAATTTAAGGATTTCATCATAGAAATGTGGGCTAATTAATAATGAGTCATAACCTTCTTAGCCTTTTAAATAATGCAAAGAAATGTATTCATTTATTCACATTAATTAATTGTCCGAAATCATTTTTTGTCTCTAATTTGAATGATATTTCTATTAAAATGAAATAAAGTTAGGAGAAATCTTTCATCTAATTGTGAAGTGCAACGGAGAAGCAATAGTCGATGTTACTGATAGACGCAATTATCGTTCAAATATTTCGCTCTTGTTTAAAGTTTAATGTTATAATTCAAATCTGTGATATTCAATTTCCAAGATTTACCTAAGTTTCAGCACAGTTTTTAAGAAAATAAAATCATTTCATTAGTTAAAAATATATAAATTGTGCTATTTAACGAAATATTTGACGTGCAATGAATATAATGCAACATTATTACGTGACGTGATCGAATGTATTACTTGCGTAAGGAAATTACTCCCTTACTTATTTCTTCCTCTTTTCCCTTTGTTTCTCAAAAACTTTTTGAAAAGAAAGAATTATGAGGTAAAATAAAAATACCTTAAAGAGAGTTGCCAATGTAAATGTACCCATCATCAGTACCAAAGACATCAAAAATTTATCATAAAGTACGAAACATCCATCTCCTTCTAACGTACCATACAATTTTCTGCATCGATCAAAACTAACCTATATTTGAGTAATATTAGAGAACAGACCCAATAAAGGAAAATTAAGTTATCAAATAATATCTTTTCATTGCTCTATGAATCTTATTACTTATAACTCTGAGGAATCAGTATGTATTGTTTTAACGGAGCAAAAGTGAAAGAAATCTGAATGCTGTTCAAAAAACAGAATTCATTTAAAAAAACCGTAAATTTATATTACAGTATTAAATCTAAGAAATAAAACAGTCCGCTCTCAATGAGAGAGGTTCTTTTCACAATACAACATGACTTAATATAATTTGATTTTGTAAGATATTTACCTGGGAATAATCGATAAAAGTATTGTTATGAACAATATCTTTCCAGTTGTTTTTATCGATAACACCTAATGCTTTCACTATAGGAATATCTTTACCAACACATCGGCATATCGCATTTGGATTCTGAAATATTATGCCTAACATAAAAAATCTGATAAACAAGAAAAAGACTCAACATTTAGACAAATGAAATTCCGGAAAAAAAAGAGAAAAATATCTCACCGTCTTACTATACTCAACTACATCGAGTTGTGTTGTGATCTTAACAAGTTTCATTATCGCTTCGTAGATAAAAATAATAGCTATTAAAGTTGCAAATGATTCTTCTGTAAAACGTGTTATGTATGATACCTGAAAATAAATTTAAAATTGCTTTAAAATTACTACTTAATGTTAATTGCAGTTTGCACTGAAAAAAGAAAAAGAAAAACAACGAATTCAAATATAAAAAGAAACCAGAGCGCTAGCATCCGTAATGACCATTATGAATAAGATGAAGGCAGTCCAAACATGAATCCAAAAACGAAATGAGAGGTAGTCAATATTCAAACTAGCACACAAATCGAACACAATAGTCTCAAACACTAGAACTGGTCCTGTGGAACCAATTATTGTAAGAGGTTGACCACTGAACAAATGATAAATAACACCGCAGATTGCACCACCAAATAAGTTTTCCATTGCTGCCTGAAAAAAAAAAATTCATAAATGTGATAAAATCAATTCACTAGGCTATCCTTAGCATTTGCTGTAGCAATAATAAGAAATTTTAAAAGGCTTTACTGCGCTTATCTCTTCAGGTAAATTTAACTAACGAACTTTCTCATTATTCATTCTATTACGAGTTTCTAATAAATTTATTAATGAACATTTGAATATTATGCATCATAATAATATTATGGATCTTTTTAAAATTGCCAAAAATAGAATGATTTATTAGTACCAGTAGATACACGTGAATTTTGGATTTAAAAACAAAAAAATTAAAATCTTAACAAAATCTTACCATTCTCTGATGTGTTGCTTCTTCGAGCAATCCTCCAAAGGTAACAATAGGTGCAAGTAATGCAAAATACATAAAACAAAATGTTGCAACACATTGCAAATTTAATGAGTCGGTAAAATCAGATAAATACCAAGGAATTTTCCGTTTTATATCCATTATTAAACCACCAAATAGATGACCAGTACGTTTTAAGGCTGGATCATTAGCATGCGAATCTTCCTCCTCCATTTCCTGCAATTATATTCCTTACAGTATCTGAATAATTGTTTCACATATTCTAGCATCATTTCAACACTTGCAGAGATGAATTTCTTAAATTTCTTATCATTCGCATTTCTAAAATCAATTGTTTTATTTAATTAATTTTTTTCGAAAATTGACCGGAAGCTTTGAAATTGATAAAAGTTTCTCATTTTCATAAAATTAAAATTATTACCTTTTTCGGAGCAGGAAGTTTGGTGAGCAATAATTCATCACCAAGCTTTCGTTTATCCTGTGATGGTACCTTATTTGGTGGCTCAATTCTAATGTTTGGATCCCATTCACCGGGTGGCAATACTGTTACCTAAAAAAAATAATTGCATAAACAACCTTACTAGTTTGACCTGAAATGAAGTTAATGCTATATTGTACCATTGAGGGTACTATTCAAGATCACGATTTGAAAGTTAAGAAAATGTTGAATGACAGATTAAGTAAATACAGGAAGAAGCGACCTGATCTAAAAATTCGTCAACACCATCCAAAAGATCATCACTATTCCGAGCTTTATATGCGACATCATGGAATATCTGAAAAAGCTGCACTGTACGAAATGGAAACAAATTTTTCAATTCATCATATTAATATAGAGAAGTTGTACATGCACCTTCGAATAATAATTTATTGAACTGAATTGCATTCTATTCCTCATATTTAAGTAATAAATAGAATTTTTTAAATTAATTGTAGATTAAAACTGTATCAAAATTTGTAAAAATTTAAGAATTTTCATACCTCATCAGACATAAGTGTAGCAATTGCACGTCCAATTTCTCGATATTGCGCAACATTTCCAGTGGGACCTAACAGAACGAAAAAAAATCGCGTTGGAACCGGCACCTGAAATAAAAAGTAAAAGAATAAACTTTTAGAAAGAGAGCTGCTGACTTATTTGTAACTGAATGGAGAAAAAATAATAGCGAAAAATGGACAAATAAGTAAATGCTAAATTTTAAAACGATAACTAAATTGCAGGAAATTGGAAAATTTTTGGTTATAAAAAAAGAAAAATTTACTTCAGTAAGATCACCGAGAGTTACGGCAGTTTTTAATCGGACAAAAGCGGTGATATATTGAGTCAAAAAATCCACTTCACCGATCAATACATTTGATGCTTCCGTTCCTGACGGTAATTTTTTCATGAAATGAAGATTTCCTTTTACATCGGCATGAGATCCCTCACGTGTCATCTCTTTCGGCGCTGATTTCACCTAAAATACGAATAACTATTGAGTATAAATCAACAGGAATGTATCAATGAATTCACTTTCTATAATTTGACCCATCTTCCGTACTAATTGTTACAAAATCAATTTTTACTTGTCATAAAATTCTGGAAAGATGAAAAGCAGCGTCTTTCAACTGAGTTCGAATGAGATCAAAAACATTCGCGAAATTTGACCCATTTTTAATTATTAAAATTAATCTCTTTTCTAAAAGTTGATTTTCAACATAGCTAATGTAATCACTTTTCAGTCATTTAGTCAAAAAACTTCCACTCTTAAAATTCCAATCAAAATTTCAGTGATCCTTTCAATAAAATTTTGAATTGTGAATAATTTTAAAAAACAGATTATCATCTGAAATGATATGTGACGAAGAGAATTATGCAGAATTCATCACAAACCCTCATTATCTTATTCATTACCAAAAAAAATTTCAATTCCAATTTAATTTACTGTTGACAAATGTTTGAAAATGTTGTCATTTCAAAGCGAAATTCTTCTACACAAATATGCATCACTCGAGCTTATTTTAAATAATTTATTCATTAAGCCATTATGTTTACGACATTAATCATTTTAATATCTAATATATATTTAACTGGAAATGTTCGATTTTCTCTAAGCATATTCTCCATTACATGAAGAAAATGAATCAATCTGTTTGTGAGAAGTAAAGATGTGTCAAAGTTTTATTGCTATTAATTTTTCCGGTTCTCAATCAAATGACAACAACAACTAGACGGATGAGAGTCTCATGCTCATTTTATAGGATTACAATGATAGTAATAGTGTGAGTAAACATTTCACTTCTCAATACTTCCTTTCCTTCTTTAACTTCTAACTGAATGAATTTTAAAATGATTACTTGACAGCGTCGTATATAATATTCAGATGCATTTCATTTAAATTTTGGTACACGAAATAAATAATGCGAAAATAGAAACATCATAGAGATCTCAAGCACATGCTTTATAAATCAGCATGCTTCTTTACTTCTTCATCGCCTTTTGCCTAACATGTTTGTCAGCACAACTTAGGCCTAATAAAATATTAGCCTAACAGTCTGGTGTCAACGAGAAGTTCATCTATGCACATAATTAAATTCACCAAAAAATTTCCTCGGACTTCTTTTTTCGTGTTCTTAACATTCTTATGTAATAAATAATAATGTTATATATTATTTATTCGCTTTGAAGAGTAAATCAACAATAATTTTTATGCTCCATCTCAATCTTCCTAAGCTTCTTTTATTTCGATTTAAAAAACAGGTTCTCTGTGTTTTATTAAATTCATAAAAATTTTATCAGTTTGATAAAACATTGAACAATCATTTTTTGATCAAAATAAGTAAAGTTCAAAGAATAAATAATAAAATTTCTCCTTCTCAAATCAAAAGTCAGAATATGAAAATGACCCTATTTCCGAAAGCAATTTACACGAAAACTTTTAAAAAATGATATATTTCCAGATGATATAAACTTAATATTTCAGTAATGTTCACATCACAATTTTACCAATTTTTGTAAAACTTAATGATGATAAGTGATATGTTCCTGGTTTTCTTTTCCTCTTCCTCTCTTTTCTCTCTATTTCTCACTTCCCATTTTTACACAAACACATTACATGCATGGAAGCATTTTTGAAACAAATTTTATGCTCATGCCTAAATTCAGTTAGTTACCTCATTCGGATACTGCCAGTTGCTTACATCAACTTCGACTTCTATACTCAATCATCCATCTCATACACCGCTAGAGCTCATGAATAAGAAGGAAATATGAACATTTGGAAATTAGAAATTTTGAAATAAATTCAACTAAACAATAGGTGTTGTTGGAAATGTTGCATAGGACTAAAATTTAAATAAGAATGAGAGAATACTAGTATTCAAATAACTAAAAACGACAAAATTTTTCATCTACTGCAAACTTTTTGCCAAACATTGAATCCTTATCTTTTTACACTTCTTTTTCTTATTTGTCAAATGTAAAACATTAGCTAAGCAGAAAAGAAAGGTCACGTTTTCACGTAGAATGAATCAATGAAATAATGGAATTATTCGCATCTATTGGGTGCATAAACGAGACCAATATTATCAAATGAAATCAAAAAAATCTAAATTTCTGAAGTATTTTAAAATCTCTATGAAAATAAACATTCGGATCTTATGCCTTCTAATACAATAACCTCAAAGATTCATTACGCATAAATGCAATGTCTTACAAATGTAGATTACTTATTCCATTATGAAATTAAGATCTAACAATGCTGAACTAAAATATTTCCCGGCAAATATTACTCAAAACGAAGTAAAATTCAAACAATTCGAAGATACTAATTTTTAGAAACAATTAAAAATGGCAAAAATTTCAGAGAGAACAAAAGTGATATATAAATCTTAGATATCTATAAAATTTGTTCATAAAGTATATAAAATTGAGATTAAATAAAAAGTCAAAAAAAACAGAAACTAGATTAAATAATAAATGTAAGAGAGTTAATTTGTTTTTAAAAAAAGTGTAATAAAATAGATCTAAATGAAAAATTGTAGTAATCAAAGAATTTTGATCTTTTGACTGATTTAGACAGAAGAAATGTATTTTTACAAATTATCCCCTTGTCCCTTCTCAGTCACATCATTCTAAATATTCTTAGATGAGCTGAAGCATAAAATGTTGAATGACTTTATTCAATGGTTGAAAATAATGATCAATCCGAGAAGTCTCCCTCGGTGAAATAAATTTATTTATGCCAAATTTGAAAAAAAGAAACAAAGAATTACTTCTGGCAATTTTAAAGTTGGCGTCTTTGGCGATATTTCAGTACCTTCATTTACTGTATCCTCCGGTAACTTTCCCAGATTTCGTCCATGTGAAAATGTCTTACCAATGTCGGATATTGAGCGCACTGCATTCAGGAAACCACTTTGCGAGGCACCATTACCATTTCCTGCTCCACGTGCCTTAATTGCAAGGTTTAACTTCTAATCTCTTTCAATTTTAAAATTCTTTAATATAAGAAATTTGGCACTATTTGTCTTCATTTTGATTTATAAATACTGCAGAATTTCGAATAAGAATGACCAAATAATTTTTGGTTTTCTAAATCCATAAGAAACCAAATCTACAGATAAACAAATAATTGGACAAATCCAGGAAGTGGAGAATCTAAGATTAAATTGAAGAGTATGAAATTTGAAACGTTTTATTATTAAGGTTTATAAAGCTTAAATTTAGATTTAATTTGAAAAAAGTTAAAATGATAAATAGAGAAAGTGCTAAGGAAATGTATTACTTAAAAAAAAGAAGTGTATTGCTTAAAGTGCAAACAACAATATAATTTATCATATAAAACAATTTCTGACCTAGGAAGAGAGGAAAAGAATGTTAATTGAATAATCGATAATAATAAGCAGCATCTAGGCTGTTTATTACTCATGTAATAGCGAAGGAATGAGTTTATGGCTATAAAAGATAATATATTGATATATTAGTTGAAAATCAATGAAAGTAAAAAGTGACAGAAAAATTAAGTAGACTGGATGTATTTAATAAATTTAAACAAGGAAATAAAGGTTAATTACCTGTTCATATTGATGAGTATGTCGTTTTGAAAGAACATTACGAACTTCATCAACTTCTGCCTCTCCTAGCTGCCTGGCCGCCACTAAATGTTCCAGAATCTCTTCTGAAAAAAAGCTCACTTCCTAAAATATTTTTTTTTTAATTTGTCCATTGAAAAGAATTGCAACGAGAATAAATTGATGGTATATTTGAAGTGTGGAGTTACACTTTTCATTAATAAATGAAAATGAGACAAAATTCTTCAGATGTATAAAACATATTAACAATATATTCGAAACGAAGATATTGTTAATATAAACTGACCAATAAGTTCTGAAAATTCTTTCACTTCAGAATCCATAATGATAACACCGTTCATCAAACAAGAACGTAATTGAAAAAGCGAATGCAATGAGAGAGTAGCCACATGTGGCTTTGACCAACGATTGCCACCTTCCTCAACATCTTCTTCAAATTTCACCCATCTGGCTGTTTCACGCCATTCTTCAATCGTTCCGGAACGTGTTAATTCACCCATTTCCGTAAATAATGCTGGCAATTCATCCTGTTCTTTAAGCAAAAACATCACTCGTGCGCCAGGCGCTGAAATAAAATTTTTTGAGCCAAATACTAACAATATCATTGTTTAATTTATTATAAATTTGATTCGTAATTAACCTCATTAATTTTAAGATTATAAGAAGGATTAATAAAGAAACATGAGCAGCATTGGTCATGTTAAAGTTGAGAAGATGAGATATATATATTTTACAATTTGTCAATCCACTTTTTTTTAATTTTGAAGATTTCAAAAGTAAATAGAAAAGTAATTCTTACATTATTATATAAAAAGTTTGATTCTTTCTTAAACGTTTTATTTCTCGAAAGATATTTTAAATAAAAAAATTTTTCTCATTTCAAACAATGAAATCTTTTGTGTGCCTGAATGAGAATTTCTTGGAGATAAAAATAATCTCTTAGAAGAATGAATATACATTAATTTAAATAATAAAACCAGCATTTTATTTTGAAATATTTCAAAAATCACTTTGATGAAAAAAACACAATGAATTAAATTCAAAATGAGTAATTTGGGAAAATTTTTTTTATCTCCTCAATAAATTTATGCAATTCTTATTGCAAAATTTTTCTCAGTAATAAAATAATAATAATAATATGTTTAGTTTTTTTCAGCAATTTTCTCTCAATCAATTTTAATTTTAATTTTCTCATTGAAATATGTCCTTCAGAGGTCAAGAATTATATATCGTATATGTGATTTAGCGTTAAATAGCGACTGAGTGATTATGCGTCTCTCATATCATATATTATTTCTTAAAGAATAGAATTAAAGAATGACCTTAAAATTTCAAATTTTCAAATTAATGACTTATCATTTCATTATCAATATGATTTATCATCATGAATGAGAAGAAATATTATATTGAATGATAATGAAAGATTTCTTACCAAGGCCAGCTAGATGTTGTTGTGTTTCATCGGTACTGTCGAAATGACGGGTCATTCTTCGTTTTCGCTCCGTGACATCACTCATTTCAGTGTATGTATCCCAAATGCTTCCACGATGTTTCAGATTATGATGATCAATTTGTTCAGGTTCCGCCAATGGAGCACATTGTGATGTTTCATCGGTTGCAGATGGAGTGATTACATTAGCATCAGTGGACTGCTGCTTCGATGAAGATGATGATATTAGGGGCGGTAATGATGATAATGATCCTTTATTGCTATTATTACTATTACCATCACTATCAGCCTTCATATTCGACATATCAAACAATTCGTAATATTTCAGTAATGAGTATTAATTTATATATATAAAACATATAAATATATTTATTTATATGTATATATGTGCAGAAGTGACTTATATTTGCAGAAAGAAGCAATATCAAATATGAAGAATAAAAGTTTTAGGATAAATGGATGGATGGATGGATTATTTGCGTTGTTATGTAGCAAATTTTCAATAGTATATTTGATCCTGAGTATTAGCGGAATTATAGTCGGATCAAATAAATAGAATGATGAATTTTGGATTAAGGCCTATAAAAAAAATCTCCATTGGAAACATCGATAGTTTCCGTTGCAGAGCAAACTATACATGAGCAGAAAGAAATTCAAAAATTGACGGATAGCCGGCTGGGAAAATAGGAAAAGCTGCTAGCTTACAGAGTCTCTCTGAGAATCGATCATCCTTCCTTCATCTTCAGGGACAAGATGTGCTTCACGTATTTCTCCGCCTCGCGTGTATCTTTCATTCTCTTACCTCCGATGTGTGTGTACAACAATTGTACGTATGTATGTGTGTGTGTGTATGTCTGTATGTGTATGTGTGTGTATGTGTGTGTGTGTGTGTGTGTGTTGTGTGTGTGCATATATGTGTATATGTGTATGTGTATGTGTGTTTTGCGTGGTAGTATAATATTCCTGCCAGTTGCTAACGAAGTGAACGGCAACACTACTCTCGACTGGGATAACCGATTGATCATATTATAACAGCTTTATGAATTGATGGCCGACAACACTCGGGACATAATATTACACGCACTTCCGATTCTCCAATTTCGGGAGATGAGTGCAAACGGTGTGTAATAAACGTCTGTTTACGTTTAGAAACGCACTTTTTAATCAAAAAAGAAAAGAAGGAAAAGCATGCACATATCCATAGCATTATAGCTGCTAAGATTATCCTGATTTCCGCAAATACACCAACTAATAACATTTATTAATATTTCCGATATCTTTTCAACCTAATGGTTCACAACAAAATCGAAAATGCATTTTGAGAGCGGAATTGATGGAATGTAAAATGAGTGAAATATGCCTCATTGTTAATTGGAGGGTGTTGGTAAAATGTTAAGTAAAAATACATTAAAACGATTTGATTGTGTTTTTTTTGTTGTTTGCAAACATCGTAAAAAAGAAATGAAAAATGGGCATTTTTTTTATATCAAGTGAAGTTATGAATCATTTGATGAGCGATGTTTATTTCCAAAATGGAAAATAAATAATTTCTACGTTTGAAAATGAAATCGAAAAGGGAACTAAGTGAAATAATAAGTGCAATAATTATGCCGAATAAAGGAAGATAGAATTTGCACTAAACTTGCTAAATTATTTTATTGTTACTATTATTATTTGATATAAAAAAGAGGAAGAGGAATTCAACAACGATGAGAGAGGGAGAGAAAGGGAGAGAGAGAGAGAGGACGTGATGAGGGGAAGAAGGAGGTGGGGTGGGAAAGAGACAGATGGGCGCATAAACAAGCGGTAATGAGAAATTTTTCCAAGAAATAACTGCTACTAAACATTGTTGCTTGACTGACTTACTCGATTGATGGAAGAATCACACTTTCATGTTTACTCTTCCAGTTAGCTACCCTAAAATTACTTAGCAATAACAATGCACAGATAGAAGATATTTCTGTAGAAGAAATGATATTATTGTTTCTTTGAATAAAAATTTATGAACAACAAATATACAATTTATCAATTTAACAGTGATTGATTAAATTATTAATCCAAATTTGTAGCTGATAAAAAAATGCAGGTTAACAAAAGTTTGAGAGAATATCTTTCCCTAATAGCTATCACTGCAGTAATGTTGTTGTTCAAGATCAGGAAAAAAAACGCAATTCAATAAAGGAAGAAATGTATTGAAATTCAATGAACATTCCGCTCTGTAATCTTTTAAAAGACATTTAAAAAATTTTTTGATTTTTCCACAGTGATCTATTTTTCGACAATCTATGGTCCATTAAATGTCACCTGTACTTACAACTTTCATTAATTTCATGCCAATTCCTAATGACTGATGCCTTTCAATTCATACTATCTTACTAAATGAATCATTCATTCAATATATTTGTTTTTTAAATCGAAATATTGAAGAATACGAAAAAAATGGAAAACCTCAATTGATTGGATGTACATACAATAACAATTTAAATAAAGAAACGGATATTCCAATCCTCTCAAATCACAATGATTGTCACTCTTATCAATCAATCGTTTAAAAAACCCACTTTTCTCAGACATATTAAGAGATAACGGAACCAGGTAGTTCCTTTGTCTCTTCTCAATAAAATTTACTTCTCAAATTTAGTCTCAAAGTGAGATGCTGACAGTTTCGTTTGTTCATCGTACATTTACTATAAGCTAAACTGAGAAAAGGATAGATGAATGTGATAGTTAACATAATGTCATCGATTTATAAATAATGAAAATTTGTAAAATAGCTGTTAACATATCATCATGAAGCAAAAATTATCATCCTCATCACCATTCATTAGCAATTTAATCCCTGTCATTATCATATCCACTATCCTTTCCTATCACAACCATTATCATTATTTATAGTCATGCCCACTATGAACAAAAAACTGAATGAAAATTATTAAATGGAGTGAGAAATGCATTTAAAGGAGATAACATTTCTGATCACCATGCTCATGGAACCAAACGAGCATTAATGCGCCCAATGGAATTGAATTTCAAGCAGTGAAATGCAATTGTAAAGCAAATCATAATTTTGTTCATATTTCTATCCACTCTTTCTCGCCCTTTCATACATATATTATGCCCTCTGATATCGTAAATCCATTCATTATCCATCCACCTATCTATATGCAATAACAAAAACCATTCATTAATACTACAACTTTCATCAGTTATCAA
>UPTC01001919.1:0-11833 GCA_900537255.1 Acanthocheilonema viteae | reverse complement strand
AGTATTACTAACATCCAACTATGCCAATTCATTAAAAAGGGGATGAAACGTAGAAGTTGTGATGAATTGAGTTTTTTCCAAACTTTCATTTTTAATTATATAACCATCATTTCTTTCCTTTCTATTTTTGAATGCAACTTAAGTTTTGTCGGTTTGCATTTCTTCAAGAAGTACCGTGCCATTGAACATTACTGACCGTTTTGAACATGAAAAAAATTCTTTTTATCAAATTTTGGTTACAGTACATAAAAATACAAAAGTGTTTAAAATCTCAGAATACATGATTTTCTTAAAAACATAATCAACATCGCCAGTAGAGTGGGATCCAAAAACCGAGAGCTTCTATTTTCGAAGATAAATCATGTAACGGAAACCAGGGTTGAAATATAAAGTAGTGAGAATGATTACAGTAGTGGATAATTAGTTTTTTCTGTCATATGTAAGTTCATTAAGACTATTGATATTAATACAAAATTATTCTTATTGTAGTTGTTTCAAATGTCTCTATTAACATACTGATATGTTAGGAATGGCTTCTGTAGTAATGATATTTTGGTAGCATTTTAAGTTCGTCTTACCCGCGGTAACAATTTGTTAATTGTGCCTTTTGCTATTAAAAAGTTTGAAAGTAGACATGTAACTGAATAAAAAATTAAGGCAATATTTCTCTAAAGAATTTTCAATGAAATGGATGTTGGCGAAGCTGTGGAATTATTCAGTGTTCGTGTTCGAACAGCATTTTTACGCTGCATGGAAATTGCCTTACGGCTACCTGGCCTTTTGTTATTCGAACTTTGGTGGCGTAGTCGAGACATACATTTCAATCCCGATTTATTCAAGCAATCGTTTTCATCATATCTGGAAATGGATCAAATCATTGAATTTATTCAAACGAGGAACCTTGATCAAACTGGGGCGCAAATACTGAGCTATGCTGGTGAGCATTAAATTCAAAGTTCTAGCTGTTAAAATGAGTTCCAACGCTATTCTGTTGCTTTCATTTTATTATTAACTAGTGTTGATCTTATATACTGGATAATTTACTTGAATTTTTTAATCAACTTTTTAAAATTCGCTGTAATTGATATCAAAACATGTTTAAAAAAGTAATTAGTTCACTTTTTTTACAAATTTTCCTAGTTTCAGTTGTGCTTATGTCACTCATGTTTTTTCTTCTTCCGCTCTACAAACTTATACAAGTTTATTTTCACATATTTTCATTGTTGCTATTTTCTGTGGCTCATTATCTGTCGGCTCGATATGTTCAATTGGAGCAGAATGAAGATCCTAACTTGAAGTTGGATGATTTTACTAAATTAGAACGACATGGATTTCATATTTTGGCCCAGGTCGATATTTTTTTTAATTGTTTTTCCCAGAAAAAATTTGGCTATTAGGTATTGGTTAACTTGAAAATCAGTACTTTTCAGTTGGTGCTCTGTGTAGTGCAGAGTTGTCTTCTAAGCTTGGAAAATGATATTGCACGAGTTACGCTTGCAGTTTTTCTGATACCAATAATTGCTCGAATGTGTGCAGTGCCTATCGATCGCTTGATCATTGCTCACAATGTGGCTTGTTCTTTGGCGATAATGGCAATTTGCATATATGTTTTAAACAAAACCCCAGCACTGCTGATATCTATACGTCATTCTATGCGATATCTTAAAGCTCTCGTAATTCCTCGAGGTATTGGAGCAGGTATGTATTATTTCTTCGTTCTTAAGTCCTCTCTTTCAAAACTCAAATTTTTAAGTTAAAAGTAAAACGGCATGATTGTCGTCAATTAAGAAAACTAAAAATAAGGTTAAATTTTATACAATCAGTTTTTGGTTATGCATTTTATCAAAGTCTTTGTTATTAATCTTGGGGCAGTTGCGATGTTTTCTAGTCGTTATTAGCAAACAATTTTCTTTTTTTTCACTCATTCTCGTCTATTCCTCCTCCTTAAAAAGCAAAATCTAACTCCTGTAATGTTTTTGAATGCGCGGTTGCATCTGAGATATCGTTTTTTTGCAGATTAAGCAAAGGCATTAAACTCAATGGCAAGTTTTCCATTGTTATAACATCTTAATGTAAAATTTTAATGACTAAAGACAGAAGGATTTTCAGGTGCTGCTATTTTGTGGCATCGCTTACGGATTGCAGAAATATTGATCTCGGCATGGTTAACAATGTTTTTTACCCGAGTGTATGTGCATTTAGCTGGAAAAGGAAGGGGTTTTGATGAAATTGGTGCAATATTCCTAGCATCAGTAGCAGAAAGCACGAACACGCCATTGTCACTATTGGCGCTGACATTAACTGTGAGCTGTTCTTGTAAGCAAATTTTGACTATTGCGGAATATATTGTTGGTGGACAGCAAGGTCATACACATATTTTGGCTAATGGTGGCTATACAGGAGCACTAATACTTGCACTGCTTTGTGCACAAACCGGTGTTCTTGGAATGCGAACTGAACAGAAAGCTTTTTTACTTGGGCTGGTCTTTCTTATTGGTAAGTATTTGGTTCATTATGGTGCTTCTCTATTTTTTTATAAGCAGTTTTTACCAACATGAAAAATGACCTTCACAATTTGTTTATATGTATTATTTCTTCTCATGCCCATCATTTTGGTTATAAGTAGACTTGGTAAACGAAATTTGAAACTGTGCTTTTGGGAGGTTGAAGCTTGATGTTGAAAGGTGTCTGAAAGTGAAGTTGGCTTGTATGCGGTGAATGATAACTGGTAATTTTTTCGAAGGCTTTTCATTCCTTCGAGTTTTCTAGACCAAACTTGAGGTATTAGCTATCTATTTTATTCAGTTGTGTCCACTTTGCTGCAGTCGTTATGTGAAATTCTTGAACTACAATTACTTGAGATAGCTGCAAATAGATGGACGAGCCGAGGTCAACATATGCGATCTGTTTTTCTATCTATTATTGTAATTATGACATCACTTTGTACTTCTGCTGCTGTTACTCGATTTCTGCCCATTGATTTGTGGTTAGAATTTTTATTTAGCATTTTCGAATTTGTGTGTTTTCTTATAGTCAATATGATAACAGAAACTGATTCACTTTCAGGTGTCTAATAATAGTTTCAAATTGTTTACTAACGGCAGTGCGTACATTATCGGCCCTAATCGTATATGCCATATATGTATTAGAAAGGGAGTCTATGGATACATGGGGACGAGCTGATTATGTCGTATTCATATGCAAAATGATTACGTGTGGTGTCGAAGTATTACTTGCATTGAATGTTGTTTGCTACGGTATTCTAACATCTTTAATGGGTGGGTTCATTCTACAGTAAAATAAACTTAATGAAAGACATGTAACTGATTCTTAATTTTTATTAGTCCGATCGTTTTCAGATTTTCTTATTAAAGTAATATACAATATTCAAAAGATTATATGTAAAAATTCTGCTAGAAAGTTTTAGAAAAATTTGATGCAATTCACTCGAAACTGTTTTGCAGGTCACTGGACATTAACAAGCCTGGCTGTTTTGGTATTCTACCTGTATTTCAGTGTTTGGAGGCAATTACAGGCTGGGATTGTTAGCGTGCAGTCACGACATGCAGCATATTCCAGCTTGTCACAATTGCCTTATGTGTCGAAAGAAACGTTGCAACAGCGACGTGATGCATGCGCGATCTGTTTGTCTGGTTTGGTGGAAGATGTACGCATAACACCTTGCAAGCATTCTTTCCATAGTGCCTGCTTAAGAAAGTGGCTGTGTGTTAAACAGGTTTATGCTTTATCTTTGCTGAGAAATATTAACACCCTGAAACAATAAATAATTTTTAGGTAATATTTAATTTTTTCTAGAAATTAGGCATATAATTTTGTAATATTTGATATTGAAGATGTTCCTATAATTCTTATTTATGCTTATGTGAAAAGGGATTTATCGTTTGCTAGAATTGCTTTTGGATAATCTTGTGGAAATTGTCCTTAATTAATTTCAGGTGTGCCCTTTGTGTTATTTTGACCTCAGTAAATGTAAGATTTCTGGAGCGCCTGAAGAACTATTTTTGGAGGAAAGTGGCAGCATAAATACACCAGAGGACGCAGAAAGTAGTAGTACAGAGTCATCTGATGCTGAAAATTCTTCTGAAGACGATGAGTATTTTCCTTGGTTTTCAGTTCATCAACTGAATGGTTCAGATATGTATTATTAGGTAGTCACAACTGAAATATTTACTTTGTAATTACTGAATGTATTCAAAAATTTCATTAATATTGTTTGATTTATTACGGAAAGTGCTAATAATTGATGTTCTCAACATTCTTTCAGAATACTACGTTTGCATTGTTTGTTTATTTGCTTATTTATTAACTGCATGCTGTTCTCATATTTGTCAGATACGAAGTACAAAATGCAAAGCTGCAATTTCTTGGACAATGTGCAAATACAGTTTTGTAATTAGAAATTATACTTATAACACCGTGAAACGTTTATATTCAGTTTCCATGTACGAAATATAATCTTGGCACTGCTGTTAGAATCCATTTATTGTATCAAAGTTTTTTGTAATTTTTCAGTGTAAAAAGTGTACATCTTCATAATCTTGTCTCTATTTTCAAATTGCATTTTAATGTATGCTGTTTTTCAACCTTTGAAAATAGCGTAAATTAAAATGTAATTTGAAAATAAACCGTGGGAAACCGTATGAAATCATCGATTCATAATGTTATTGTATTGTTTAAATGTTTCGTGAAAATAGCGATTTTTAGCATTCTTGTGCACTTTATATGAATTGTCTTGGTCTATTCATGAATTTTCATTAAAATAACGTAATCTTATTAATAGATTCCACATGAAATTTGATTGATACTATTTCAAACCTTTATTGTTATTCATGAAACATATTGATTTGGTTAACAGGAGCTGGAGATGTATTTTATTTAATCGCGATCTATTTGTTACTCGAATCGCTCCTGAGAATCAAGAGCCTCAAGGTTGCACTGCATTGCGTTTTTGATATTCAATATTAAGAAACTTTCAGGTGATTTTGAATCAGATGGTTCATGAAGCTATC
Source organism: Acanthocheilonema viteae (assembly GCA_900537255.1). Classification (NCBI taxonomy): domain Eukaryota; kingdom Metazoa; phylum Nematoda; class Chromadorea; order Rhabditida; family Onchocercidae; genus Acanthocheilonema; species Acanthocheilonema viteae. Next base: position 6,803 of record UPTC01001919.1, on the reverse strand, counting down.
TGAAATTTGCTTAGAACAGTTGTGATCTAAAAATTTCACAATGCAATGTAACATTGGGGTACTACTTTTGGGTGCCAGAGTAGTGGGTCAACGTGCGTATCGTCGTCTTTCCGGTGAAGAGAGGAAAATCAGACTTGAGAAGCACATACAAAATTTCCGGTAATCATATTTTATTGTGATATTATTGTAAATTCATTTTGTAAAGATTTGAAGCAATATGGTGTTATAGAGAGGTGTATCCGGATTTCCAACCTACCTCCATATATGGAAGACGAAATTTGTTGCGAGAAGAATTGGAAAGGAAAGACATGTTAGAGCGTCGTTTACGAATAGATATTCCTGAATTCTACGTTGGTATGTAAATTTTTCTCTTTGTATCCCTCATATTTTTCTCCAAAACGTTATTTTTCTGAAGCTTTCCTATGTATCTATCAAAATTGATAGTTGCTGAAACTTGTTCCATAATTTTAAACAATTTAAGTAATGAAGCGAATTATTCTGTAGAGTTTTTTGAGATTATTTTGAATGGAAACTAACCGGTATTTATTAATGTTTTGCAACTTTTTTTTTGAAGGTTCCATTGTTGCTGTTACTTATTCGGATAAAAAATTAGTGGGAATGAAGAACCGATTTTTGGGCATATGCATTAGCCGCAGATTGGAGGGGCTGAAATCACAGTTTACACTACGGAACGTCATTGAAGGAATAGGTTTGTAAAAGTTTTTTGTTTCTTCAAAGATTTTTTAGGACCAAATTAATGTTTGATTCTCCAATTAAGGTTTCTAAAAATATACAGGTGTAGAAGTTATGTATGAAATGTACACACCAACAATTACCAAAATAGAAGTAATCAAACTGGAAAAGCGCTTGGATGATGATTTAAGTTATTTGATTGACGCTTATCCTGAATATAGTACATTCAATATTCACATGGAACCTACGTCTCATATTGTTGGAAAACCAGTTCCCATAAATCCTTTAAAGGTTAATTCTCATCTTCCAACATTTTTTTTGTTAGATATCCTTTGTGCCAGATGAAAAAATCCGAACAGGTTTTACTTGACTAATTCATAATCACTAATTTTTCTACTTTTGCTACTTTTGTCGCGACAGTTGTTATTTAATAATTTTTTTGACCAGTTTCGTGGAAATTGCAAGAGCAATAAGGTTTCCTGGAAGAATATTAAATTCCAAAATTATATATGTAATTTAAATCTAATTTTAGTGTGGCTATCATTAAAAATTGAAGGTGCCTTCCTTTTTTAACTTTGAGTAGTATTTTCTTCAGTTATCATTTTTGAAACAAACAAACTTAATACGAAGCTAATTCTGTCCAATTTTTTTTTATTTATAAAGGTTAAACTACGTCCACCACCATGGACAAGGAGATGGGAACTTTTTGATTACAAAGGAATAGAAGATGTATGGAGTGAACAAACTCCATGGTATAAAAAGAAAATGAGGAGAACAAAGGTGAGTTTTACTACTCTTTTCTTAGATTGTTAGGAAATGGGATGCTTCTTCTAATTTGAAAATTTTGATACTATTAAGTTCTGGTCACATTATGTAGTTCTTCAATTTGTATAAGAAAGAAAGCAAAGTTGTAATGTTATGATTGATTTGTCAAGAAATTCCTTTCTTCTCATAAATGCAAATTTGCTAGGTTACAAAGTTTATTAAATAAGTACTCTGTGTCTAATAAACTCTCAGTTTATTAGATAAATACTCTGTGCAAAAAATTTTTATAACAGTTCAAATTGGACATGTAAAGTCATTTTTTCAGCTCACTGATCTTCGCAAATATGATCTCATAGCCGATTACCGTCAAATAGCAACAGACATTGATGAAGAACTGGCAATTGAACAAGAAATGCTCGATTTTGAAATCAAAAAACAGCAAGCGGGTGCAACTAAGAGGAGAATACTGCGATCCGCTGAACAATCCCATATCCATGATTAATAATTCCTCGCTTTTATATTTAAATATATGTTTGCTGCAATTGATCTTGAAGTTTGTCATAAAACCATTCTATGAATTTAGTTCTTAAAATAATTTTCCGAAATATTCAACAAACTGTTGGTTCATATTGTTATCGCCATAAATTATTCGGTCGATTTTTTCAAATACTGATAAATACCATAGCATAGAGTAAGTACGTGGATGACCTTACAACCGAATTGACAGTTTTCTGGATAAAATATATATTTCTAAACTAAATTCTGACTAGCGCTGATTTGAAGACTATTGCGGATACGGTCATTAATTGATGTTGACAAATAATAATAGTAATGGTGAGGACCAGTTTATCACTTCTAATCATCAAAAGCAGATTTTTTTAGCTAAATTTATAAGTGAAATATTTGATAACTGAATCCCTTCCATAACAGTACTCCAATGTGTGTGTATGTGTGTGTGTGTGTGTGTGTGTGTGTGCATTTGTAGAAATATGTCATTATCTGATGTACTCTAATGTTAGCATTAACGTTTTTCATATTCAGATGTTTATTTTACTGATCAGTTTAACTGAAAACAGAAGTTGAACCACGGAAACAAAAAAAAAAATGAAAAAATTGGAATTGATATACTAAGTTGCCATACAACACAGGAAAAAGTGTTGGGTTCTATACATGCGTTTTGGATTTCCGCATTACTTAAAAGAAGAAAAAAGTCCGCTTTCGGGCTGTTCATTTCTTTCTATCTGGTTGGTTTTTTTAATCAGCTTGCTGTTTGTTTATTTTCTTTTCTTTTTTAGAACAAAAGATGATGGAATTGAATTTAATTTCGAGCAAATCATCAAAATATAATTTTAATATGATTAGCATTCCTTGGAAATATTTCCATCACAATATAAGTAAAGTATAGTGAAAAGTATTGAAAAGTATAATGAAAAGTACCATCGGGTACATTGTTCATCTCATATGGAAAAAGGATATAAGCATTAAAAGTGAAGCAGGAAAATTGAAGAGGCGTGACATGCTTAAACTTAGGCTTTGTATTAGCTAAAATTTGGGCTGAAGAAAAAAATCCTCATCAATGTTAGAATCCAATTAGTCTTGGCCAATCGGTTTAAAGCCAAACAGAAGCAACGACAACTGATTTGTTTTGAAATGTGTTGTGAAAATGAATGACGAAATGTGTAAGATTCGAGGATTTCCTTTATCCCTTCTGATACAAAAAATGAAAAGTTAAAAATAGGAGCAACAAAATTATTTGTTTCCACTTTTTTTTTAAACTTTACTAAACTTTGACAAATATTTCATGCATTTTTCGGAGCGTTAATTTATTTTGCTAGTATTTTGATCCTAAATAAAAAATCATGTATTCGGTGACTGAAAATTGATTAGGATGATTATTTGCCATCAAGTGAAGTCCTACTATTGCTGTCATTACTTTTTATTGTCATTTGATTATATCGAAGTATTCATTAGGCTTACTTGTTCATCCACATATTTCTATTCTTTTTCATTCTCATTCAATTACAGCAAACTCGAAATTTCAGTGAATTTCGAATTAGCTTATTTCATTGGCTGACAGAACTTTTTTTAAAGTTATCTCTAACCTCATTGAACCATATTGCCATATTTCTGTTTAGCAGTAAGAAATTAATATGATTTACAGTGATATGGTCAAATTACTTCTTTTACTTTATTTCATTCTACAGGTGGCATGTGTTGACATATGTCAATATTGTCGTTGTGATCGACACTCTTATACTGTCAGCTGTACAGGATATAATATTTTGCTAAGATCGGTGATTGCACCACATTGGGCTAACACTCTTTACTTTCACCATATGTCCATGCGACATTTGCCTCATTTCGCCCAGAATAAAAATATTAAAATTCTTCGAATCAATTTCTGTAATTTGGCACATATCCATTCTCTATCATTGACTTCGTTACCAAATCTGGAAACCCTACATCTTGCCGATAATTTATTAACAGATCTACCATCGGAATGCTTCTTCGAACTTACCAAATTACGAATTGTAAATTTGGCACGAAATCTAATCCGTGATTTAAATTCAATCAATGAAATGCTTCCAAGAAGTCATATTTTGGAGCAATTTAGCATAGATGGTAATCCGGTACAAATCAGTTCAGTTATAACCCAACTTCCTCTCTCTCGACAATTGCATCTTGCTGATATAAATATGGAAATGATCAACGATTCTACCATACTTTTTTTACCCAGCACCGAATGTGATACAACGAAGAAATACTGTCGCAGTATGCGCATTTCCAAACAACAATGGCTCATTCTTCGTACGTTAGATTTATCATCTCAGGAAGAGCTTACAATTCATCCATCACTCCTTCCAATTATCAGCAATATTACCACACTAAATCTCGGCAAAACCAAACTTCCCGATTCATTTCCTGATTGGCTTCAGATTTACAGTCATGTTCGACACTTAAGTATACCATTTACCATTCTTCCAAACACAAATCATTCATGGCAATGGTGTGGTCAGTATCTTGAATGGCTTGATATATCACACATTAATTTGCACATTCTTATCATCCCGAGACATTGTAAGATTCGTTATTTGAAAGCAAATGATAATCGTTTAGATAAGGTTTACATTGGCGCTACTTCATTGGAAGCTTTATTCCTGGAACGAAATGATCTATCTTCTTGGATTATTCCACCACCCGGTGTCACCTTTAATCATATGTTGACACTTTCCATATCTTCCAATAAGATACGTTATTTGCCGGAAAATGCTCTAGCATATTATCCACAACTTCAGCATCTCGATATTTCTCAAAATGTTTTAACAAATCTATCTACTCAATCATTTCCAACAATTGGGATGCAAATTCGCTTCATTAATATGTCTCATAATAAACTTTCTCAATTCGTGCATCCAATATTACCATCATTACTACTTCTCGACCTCTCCAATAATGCCCTTGAGGGTTTAGATTCTTATTTGTTAGCAGGACTTCCTCTTCTTCAACATCTTTACCTGAGGTCAAATGTTGGTCTATTTTCGAAGTGCAGTGGAATATCTGAATGCTGGATAACGTCTCTTAATCAGCTTGGAAATCTGATCGACTTGGATATTTCAGATTGTAATTTAGAATGGCAACCTGATTTTTCTAATTTTCAAGCAATACGTAAACTTGACCTGTCTAGGAATCGATTATCATCTTTGGACGGGGCCTTACTACCTCCTTGTCTTTATTACCTGGATGTAAGTCAGAATCTTATTCATTATTTATTCAATGATACCTATATCAAGAGAGGTGAACTTCGTGAAATGGATATATCACGTAATCCACTTATTTGTCATTGTACATTGTTGCAAGCTAGCCAATGGATCCCAAATGATACATATTCCACTTCAACCAACGATTTGTATTATTGCTTTTCCGGAAGTTGGCAATATCCTCTGCGAAACTATTTAAATAGTGCAACAGAATGCCTTCCGGATAGCTCAGTTTGGTTTTCTATATTGCTGATAGTAATTTGTTGTCTTCTTGCTGTCGCCATCTTTCTAATACTTTTCATCTTCGTTGCAAAGAACAGAATGTTACATTGCGACAAGTACTCATTTGCTTATAAACCTCTCCGTACAAATGATGCCGCTGAAATTTAAGTTATACGATAAGTATCTAATTCATATATCTAAAATGTATAACGGTATACAATCTATATGAAATTTACTGTCAATAATAAACCTCTCTTTTGTAAAATCTCTTTTTCCATCTCAATTAACCATACATCATTAGCGAATTGTTAAATGATATTCTACTAATACTTTCTCGAAATTTAATTTTCTGATCAGAATTTTTAAAATTTAAACTGTTCAATAAATTGTTTGCCATTATATGCAAAATCATTGAGCATGTTAACTTCCACTCCTCCATGAAAATGGATGCACAATAGTTTCCGGTTATTAAAATACAATACGAGGAATTTGTTTTGAATGTTATTTCAGTTTTCTTATTGATTTCTTGTTTTTTTGATATTTTGAGATTTACTTCTAGTTCTTTTGATGACTTTATGCAAAAATCTTGTCTGAAAAGTTTACAATAAAGCTTGTTTATCAACTATGGCCAAAAAATATGCACATCAAAAAATTTAGGTGGGGCGGAAACAAAATTTTATTGATCTATAAACAAAACGTTTACAGATGGTAAATTAAAAATGCAATGAAATCGAAATAGAGGCTTGCAATAATAGCAGTTAGGTCATTGTATCAGTGTCATTACTAGTATTAAGCAGTGTTATCTAATGCAATTGCTTTCAATGTTAGATAATTGCTCATTTATTTCTTTCCTACAATACCCCAATTTGTAAACATGCTTGAAATAAATTGAATTTCCATATGAATTATTCAAATGCAAAAAAGATGTGGGCAAAAACGAATTCCTCCTTCATTACTACTTTTTCTGAAATAATTTTGCCACAGCAATAATAAATGCTATTTCAGTTGCTAATAAGAGTGTCTGTCAGGATGTCGGTAATGTACAATAGAAACTGAATAACAGAGTCTCTATAATAGGTTAAAAATATTAACTGTTAAATCTTCCATTTACCCGTTGACAAAGTTAATTTTAATCAAACAGATGGAAAAGACATTCGCCTTCTCCATCTGTTTTGCTTTTCGGTAACATGTACAATCATTATTGCTCTACAATAAATTAAATCAAATCAAAACTCATATGACAAAAAAAATTGGAAAGAAATATTAACTAAAATTTCTAAGAAAACTTGAATAATTATGATCAAAATTAATATTCGGGAAGCGTAATTTTGTTCAAATGATTAAGCGCTACCTTCCGTTGCGCTT
>UPTC01001918.1:0-11842 GCA_900537255.1 Acanthocheilonema viteae | reverse complement strand
TTCATAATTAATGTAATGTACTATATATCAAATACAGCTATTGCTATTCTGAGAAGCTTATCTCAATAAACAAACAACTGTGAAATAGAATTATTTTTGCTTATTTAGCCTTAAAAGCTAAATTTTATAAGAACAAGCCACGTGAAAAAATATTCTCCCAATCTTTTTGCGTTTTTTAAAAAAAGAAAAGAAAAAAAAGAGCCTGAATGCATCAGCTAAATTCTGTGCCAAGTTTCCCATACACTAAGTATTAAGAATTGCAAAAATTGAATGATGCAAAGCTAATAATGGTTCTAAATTTATTGGATAATTTCAGAATAACAACTTAATTTGAAATTTTGATTGCATAGATATTTATGCAGTTCATATGAAAAGCTCAAATGAAACATTTCTATTGGTGATAGTAATATAGCCTAAAATTAATCGTATATTTCTATCAATAAATATAATGGGATGAAATGATGCATGAAAATTGTAATATAGCTATTTGAAAATAGAAACATACGACAGTTAAATGCCTTTGTTCAGATTCAAAATAAAACTTGGCAAATTGATCGAACAATTCTAACCTGTCATATGAATATTAGCTATACGTTAATCGTACTGTTTTTGTATAGGCGAAGATAATGAAAAAAATTGTAATATGATATTTCATAATATTAAGATTCATTTATCACTATAAATGTATTAAAAAATTGACCAATATTATTGCTATTGTTGTTGAATTCTCTTGGTAAGGATATGTTTGCGATCATTTGATTCGTTATCATGATAATCTGTGTCAGCGATAGATATAGCGCCATACTGGATATCATTCACTGCTTTAGAACAAAGTAACTTATCATTGTCAAATATCACATTCTGAAATTTGTATTAAAATTTTTAATAAATTATGATCAATGTCGTGAAGGAAGAATACGGATATAGTCAATACGTCATTAAGCATTGACAGTTAGCGGCTGTAGAATATGATATTTATTTCAAATGAATTCGACAGTGTTAAAAGTTGATTTTTTGTCATACACAATAGAAAATAATAGTGAAGAAAATTAAATAATTTATAATTTCAATTCTTGAAACAAAGAAACAAAATCTTTTATTTTAAATGGAAAAATGTAATATCGTTAATATTGCATTGTAAATCAATTAAAAAGTCAAAAATTCTCATTTTTTATAAATTTGCATAAATTAGACATCAGTGGGTGAGTTTGAACATATTTGTTATTATCATCATAAACAGGAATGAAATGTGCTCAAATTCTTCAAAAGATCAAGTAAACAAATGCTGCCGGAATCATTTTTATGAAAACCTTACTTTAAAATTTGTATGGAATGAATTATTAAAATTCATCCTTCATTTTTAAGTGATAACTAAAATGAAACTGAAAATGATATATTCTTAATAATTTCAGCAAATAAATTAGCTAACGTTTTACAGAATGCTATAATATAAAATATAAAATACAATTCTAAATGAAATTTTTTCACTAATAAGCAGCTTTTCTATGATTTCCTGCTGAAATACAGTTTATATACTTAAAAAACTTTTATTTTATTTCTTCATGGATTTTAACTTATTTTTTGGTTTTTTCGCAAGAATTTCAAAGATTTGAAATACTATAGTATCATAAAGAGTATTCTCATTTCAAATAACAATTGAATTTTGACGAGAAACTAGCGGATATTTCAGAAATCAAAGCTAATAGTGAAAATTAAAATGTTAAAAAGAGATAAAAGGAAGAGTTCAGATTGAGATTTTTAGAGTTTTTGCAGTATAGCAAAGATAACGATTATAAAATTCAGAAAAAAAAATATGCTGTGTTGCTTCATCCATAAATCATTCCAACGATATTTTCTTCCACCGCAATTAATGTCAAAAATTCTCAATGATTTCATACACACTGAATTTAAATTCATACAGTAAGCCTGAAAGTAATACTTTATAGAATACTTTCTTAAAGTCTTTCTCATAGTTAAACGTTCACTGACAAGCTTTTTTCAGTGGTGATTTTTGAAAAGCATGTAAAATATCCTGCAAATGCTTTTTTTTTTCTTCTTTTTATTTCGAAAATGTTCACGGTCTAACCTTGCCACACAAAAAAGAAAAAAATTTGATGAAGTTCAATTAATGATATTGAAAGGAAATTTAATAGAAGACAATGAATTTTATTCTCATTATATGCGTAAAGTTATTATTTTAAAACAAAATATTGCAATAAAATTTTGAAACGGAATAAATTAAAATAAAATCGCAAATTATGAGTGAAATTGTTGTTATCGTGCATTTTATGTGAGTCTTTGAACGTGTAATTTAACTAAAAATGCTGAAAAATCATCAGTTAGAGCATAATTTATGAAAAATTGCTAACATTGGAGAGGCATAAATATTTTCTACCTTTGCTACACGAATGATGTTAAAGTTTGCATCATTAAATTGCTATAAGCTATATATAATTCAGAATTTTTTTTAGAACAGCTCGTAACTTAATAAAATATCTTTGATTCTTAATTTTATACGTTATTTAGTTTATCAGTACTATTAAAAAAAGAAACTTAATGAAACTGACAAATTTAAGAATGTGTACGGCTGCTATTTCAATTAACTAAAATGATCAATTAAATTCTGGTGAAATAATTTTCCAAATTGATATTAATTGACCTATATGCTGTTCAGCATTCAGCATTCTTATAGCATTCAATATTTTATTTTCATAGGTCATAATTAAGAAAAATCATATTCATTTCATGCCAGCACTCCTTAATTTATTATTTTCATTAAAGTTTTTTTCTTTTGAATGAAATTAAAATATAGGAATGTGTACATTCAAGAATTAATGATATTTTATGTTTTTTACGAACAACAAAAGAATTCAAACATATATGCCAAAAAAAATGTTATTATTTGATGAAAAATAATTAAATTTAAAATGCTAACTTTCACTTTATATTTCAATCGTATCTTATGCTCATGTTAAATGGTAGCACGCTGTAAGCATATGTTAGCATTTCTTAGTTGTTCTTTTTTTCAAGACACTTTAAAATTTTCCAATATGAATTTATTGAAATTAATAAGTGATAAATGTGTTTTACTAACTGTAAACATTTAGACGATCTGTATGGATATTTAATATTTTTTAAGTTATGGCGAATTGATAAGTTTTATACATAAAATGAAATTTGAATGCTATAGAACAGAGTGAAAATTCCATGGGGATTATTGAGGCTTGAAGAAAATGAGTATGTGAAGGAAGCGAATTTTATATGGCGAATGATTATTTTTAGTTCAAAACTGGCTAAGACAAAGTTGGGACCATTTGCATTAAATAAGTATCTGAGAAGCTAAAGCAATTTCAATATTTCAAAAACATAACTCTCAAACATGTTTATTCTTATGAAAAGCACAAGATAAGACATTTGGGAGATGTCATTGTAAGCTGTTACTTAAAAATAGGTTTTTGAGTTTTTCATCAAATGGAACTTTTTCAAATAGAAGTATATTTCTGTTAAGAAAATTCAACTGACATTAAATTACATAATATATTAGGTTTAAATTTAAATAACCGCTTTCGATTTGACAACAAAAATCAATATTTTAATGGGAGAAAATTACACAGTGAAAAATTGCTAAATGAAAATGGAAGCAAAATTTCGAGAGATGTCTTTTTTTCATAGGTATTTACGAATATTAATCGAAAAAGTGTTTCAGATTTGAAATGATTAAGGAATTGTGTAACACTGTAACAGCTGCCGAGTGCGTTATGATAATTTTTGTAAATGATTTATCGTGTTGTCTGCTAATAATTTCACTTTCAAAGAAATATAACCAACAAACATTTATTTTTGGAATAGCATAAACAAACAATTTTTGGGAATATTTAGCAGCGGGAATTTATTCAGCTCAAAAGAGTACATTAGAAATTTTTACTCCTTCTTTTTTAAACAAAAAGCATAAATGGAATGATATTAAAAATTTGAATTGTTTTGTCAAAAAAAAAAACATAATAAAAAATAGACCAAACATCATGCGCAAATTATGAATTATAAGAAATATATTAAATTGAGTTTTATCCAGAGAATTCATAACACCTCAAAATATTAATTCACAAATGCGATTGAAAATTTTTAAAATAATAAGCATCACTTTCTCGAATTCTATTTCAATCGATTATTAAGCTCAAAACTGGTGAAGTCAAAGTACATAATGTGACTTTTAACCCCACAATATATATGCATGTTGAATATGGACTAAATTTTGAAAATCATATAGTAAATTAGTAGCAGGCTGTTGAAGTCAACAAAGCATACATATATATTTAATCGAAATTTCTAACAAGCAGTCGGCAGAATTTACCATAATTAAATATTCTTCCTCATTGAACCGAAATTTCCCAGCAATGGAAAAGAAGCTATTTTATGGAATAATAATCGTTTGGGTCAAGAGAATGCGCAAAAATGGCACTTATTTTTAATGAGTAAAAATTTAACTTTCATTGCTAAATAGCTGAAAATGATTGATATCTGTGTTTTAAATATTTTAAATGTTATTTTTCCGGTTATTTACTATAAGAAAATTTTCTCGAATCTTAATTTTTCTCACAAGATTGTATTAACTTGGAGATTATTTTGCGAATAAACAAATTTTCTAACAAATGGTTTGAATTTTTGATACTTCATAAATAATTGACAAGAATATCACCTTAATTTTGCTTAGTTACAGCTAACTCTTCCAAATAAATTTAATGAATGGTTTGTTAACTTACTGAAATTCCTCAACTAGTGCATATTAGTTATGAAAAAGCTACTCGTATGCAACTTGCTGGTGATTACTCCAACTTGCAAAATTGCAAGGTATTTTACAATCATAAATATGCACAGTATACTTGTATTTCCAGTAGTGCGTGAATAACTATGCGTTGTAAGTTGGTTGACGAAAATTAATTGAGCTTGATCGGATAATATCGATTATTGAAGTCAAAATGAACGAACATTAATTCGGTTTGTTAAAATATCATCAACTTTTTCAATAATCAAAATTGTTCTTATTTTTGGGTTGAATACTGATATCATTTATTCCAGCAGTAAATTTAATTATAATTTGTCTTGCTTAAAAAGATTGATTAATTGATGATGCATTTGAATGCATAACTGATAATTATATCACTTCGGATATCAGATTATCCGTGCTTTCTGCAATTAGGATTGAGCAATTTGCGGAATCATTTCTCAATAAATTTTGAAACATTTTTGTTATCCAAATTCTACATAATTTGATCGAAAATATTACTCTCAAGAAATAAACACTCATTTACTGTCATTTTCTCGAGAAATTCTTGTTTCATTTCATTTGCTGCAATAGTTGAGAGTTTTTACTTCATTGTAAAAACTTGTCTGAAAATCTGTTGATTCCGCTTGAAAAATATTTAAGTTAAGATAAGCAAGCATTAGAGGCACTATATTTAGGTTAAAAAACCTCTCTGAATTTAATTTAAATAAATTTTCATTCCTAAAAAGATGAAGTGGAAAAAGTGACAAAAAGTTGGATAGAGAAAAAATGCAAGACGAATGAAACAATATTTGAGAATATGAACGATAAAAGCGTGATACTTAGTTTGAAAAACTCGTTTGAATCAATTTAAATAAATTTTAATTTTTTAATCTAAATCGTTTCTTTTCTATTTTATGTATTTTTTCTTCGAAACGTATTTTGAACGATTACAGTATTGAAGGGCAAAATATTTCAAGCGAGATAGCGGCTTTCTTAGTTAACGAATTCAATTTTGTGACTAATAATGCTAAAATGGATAGATTATGGGTATAAAAAGGAAGAGTAAGTCAAAAAATCTTTATTTTAGATTAAAAATTAAATTGTATTTTAATTTTAAAAAAAAATTTTCTAAAGATTTTTTAAATGAAACAATTACATCCTCGTAAATGTACCAAATTATTTCCCTTCTGTTTTATGTATTTCTTTTTTATTTGAAACATATTTTGGATGAAGAAAGTTATTTGCTGAAAATTTCTGAAAAGCCTTTGTTTGTAACTGTCTGAAACATTTTACATTTGTTAAATAAATCCTATTTTAACCGTCCAACGCTTTCTCTTAGAATCTGAATTGCTTTAATAAATATAAAAGAGTTTAAAACTGAAACTAATACAACCTCAAGAACAGAAAAAAGAATTGGAACAATGAAAAATTTATCAAATTTTCCCCATGTTCTAGATAAAATTTGATCAATTAAAAGTTCAGACACTTATAACCCTTTTTTTTTCTTTTTTAATAATTCAATCTATATCTTGATTGAATAATGCTAAATAATAATTGTTTTACTGATATTAAAGGTACATTTGTAAAATCTTCTATTTCTTGCTTCTAAAGTAAAAAAAAATACGACAGTGTGGAACATTTTAATAAACTATATTGAAAATGAAAAACCAAAAAATTAAAATTTAACTCCCTATCAAGTGATATTTGATATAATTGAATCGAAGATTAATCTTATACATTTCGATCATATGATGAGTGACAGAAAAATGTTGAAATTAAATTCAAAACAGCAGTTATAATTTTTTCTTTGGCATAACTTTGAGGAATTCAGGTGCTCGTATAAGCCACTCAGACCAGGAGCCAAAATAAATACTTGAATTATAGCCACACTTCTTAAGTGCAAACCATGTTAAGCTGGAACGAATAGTCGATGATGAATATATGATCACTGATCGATTTACGTTGAGCTTTCTTGAACGAAGTTGAGATTTGAGATCCAATTCATCGTGCCATTTATGTCTATGCCAATCATAAATATCTGTTGATGGAATATTAATTGCTGATCGAATATGACCATATATTGCATCCGATGAAATACCATCATATTGCTAAAAGGATAGCAAAAGTAGTGATGCAGGAATTGAAAATATTTGGATAATGAAATATCGATATAAGATATTCTATTACTATCATAAATTTAATACTCACTTCACGATCTTGTCCATCGACCAAATCACACGTTCTCAATTCCGTATTTGTGAGAACATCATCAAATGTACAAATTACCTGTTTTAAAACAATCTTTTAATATGTGCAATCTCAATAATTTTATAGTTTTAATAATTAATAAATGCATGAGCATTAAAACATATAAGAATTTTATTTAAATATTAAAGCTCCATTTGCTGGTAGTTTTATGTGATTACTGGTCAGCTATAATGCTTACAGCGGTATTCCATTTAGCTCGAAAATGACCACTACGTTGCGGGTATGTGCCATCACCACCCTCCGTCCTATATTGTGCCGAATTTTTTTTCAATTTCCTCCATTCATTAATGCCACCAGAATACAATGAAACTTTCTGATGCCCAAAGAGCTGAAGTCGAAAGCTTAATATTAATCCATAGAAATTTAAAATAGTAATTTTTATTATATAATAAAATTATTATTAACAAAATATGATCAAATTGTTAACCATCCATTACTTAAAAATTTTTCTTTTAATAAAATATAATTTTCGATCAATTCAATTTTATTACCGTAAAGATCCAGAAAGCATGTGTGGCCCAGACAACTTCTCCACGATCATAAATAATCACATAACAATCAGCATCTACGCCTAAACTTCTAACATATCGTTGAAATTGAATTGGATGAACAGGTGTACCGCTAACACTCAGATTTGCAAATTGCAGGAGACGTGCCGATTCAATGTGTTCCTCACGATATTCTTTTCTCAAAGATAATAATTCATATCATTAGAAGAGGAAAGGAATTTTTGTAATCTTGAAGAGTTTAAATAGCAAGGAGTAAAACTAACTTTGATTCGTCACTTCGATCAGTACCTGCTTCAAATAAGCATAATTTCCGTTTTGTAATTAATAACGTAAGCAGGAAAGTTGCCATAATATCGATGTTCACTTTTGATTTTATTACGTTTGTATCAGAACTGCTATACATACTTTCAGTAAAATGATTATCTTGGATCTATAAAAGTCTTAATTTTTTATAAAGAAAGCTATTAATTAATTAATTAGTCTTGTTAAATTAGATCTAATTTCATAAACCTAAAATAAAAAAATGATTCATTATAATATCATTTACTTTATATTATTCCATCAGATTTCAAATTACATACTTCAGGAATTATGAACTGTGGCGTATTTTTGAAATTAGCGTCTTTTTTTGAGTTCCAGGCCAGAAAATATACTAACGATAGGATGAACAGTATTGTTACTGTAACCAGCAAGCATCCCAATGATATCAACTTTGAATTATACCCACTTCCCTGTAATCCTCTAAGTAATCATTCTATCATTTTATTGCTGTCCATCAAGTATAAATGGTTGATTTTTGATGTGCCACAAAGTGGCCATTAAAACGTTTTCTGATATGGCCGACTTGTTCGGTATCACTGATACAGTTAATCTGTGTGATTTTTCTAATCCTTTGATCAAATTAAAATTCGAAAAGTTCAGGAGCGCAGTTATAATTGGCTGTGCAAATTTGATGTCAAATAGTTTGATACATCAACATATTTCAATTTAATCATCAAATATCCTTCTTTTTCAAAATATAAAAAAAATCTCTTAGATACAGTAAAATAAAGATGAAATTTTATGCGAAATTTAAAAATATCTAAATTTGTGAAATTTTTTTAATGAAATGGAACCTGTTTGTGTTCTATGACAAGATGCGTCGGAATAATTTTTTGCAGTGAATTCATCGGCGGCAATGGTGGTGGTATTTGTTTCTTAAATTGAAACCCAAAAAAATTTTTTAGAAAAATAAAAAAAACTTCGAAAATTTAGTGAACGAATTTTATAATCCAAATCAAAATTCGCTGATTTTCAGCTCAAATTTTAATTTACTTTTAACTAAGAGAAGCTTATTAAAAATATTCAGAGGAGAAGCTAAAAAAAATCACATCTAGCTCTAAATATTTTTTCCATATTCTTTTTCCATGAAATATCATAATTGCTTAAATTTCATGCCTAAAGCAAATTTGATTTCAAAAAAGCGAAAAATTAAAACCTGAGGATGATCAGGCGGTCTCGAATAATAATATTCAGGATCTTCGTAATCTTTTTGTGACCCTGAGATATCGCTATTATAGCTATTTTGATTGGATAATTCATTTCGAGTATAATGGAATGCTTGAGATTTAGTAAACCATTGTTCATCCGACATCGGCATTTTCTTTAACCAATTGAGCTTAGTATCTTTCCCTTATGCCTGATATTGCTCCGGTGGCTTTTGCAAAAAAACCATGAAACAATCCAATTAAATAGTAAAACGAAATGAAAATAATCATTTGATTCTGAAAAAAAATGTAAAGAATCGTAAATTTCTATTTTTTAAAGAAACGCCTTATTTTTTGAAACAAACAAATCGGAACGAAATTAAAATTACTCAGAATTTTTGTCACATAATGGAGAATGAGTGAGAGATGAAATGTGGATTTAATTATTGGTCATTATCAATTATGAACTGAAACAAGCAAACAATAAATGAAATGTAAATACGAAACGAGGACAAACAATAATGATTTTGCTCTGTGCCTGACAGATGCGCTGATATTTGAAAACACCCACAACAACAAAGACAAAATATAATGACAAAAAATGTTTGAGATAACTTTTAACAGTGTAAAATATGCAAGAGCTAAAAATCTAAAATTTTTTAATTGGCTTACAATTCACAGTCCAACTGATTAAAAACTAAGACATATAACAAATGTATCGGAGGAAGAAAAGCAGATCCCAAAAGCACTTATTTTACATTATTCATTAGCAATACTTTTGATTAACTCGTAAATTAATTAAAATCATTTGTCAAAAGAGAAATTACCGGTTCACCAATTGTAACGAACACGCATTTTGTATTTGCGTGAAAAGAATTTTGTTGTTTGATATTTTATTCGAATGAAAAAATGGAATTTTTAAGATGAAAAAATTTATTTCTCAGCTCAGTTAAATGAGGAAAAATTTTCTTTTTTTGCATGGTAATTAAGCAGGAAAGCATATTACAAATTGGAAAAGATAGCTGTTGAAAGATGGATGAATGAAATATTTTAACTGTTGACCTCTTGACCTCTTTCATGGGATGCAATATTTCATTCATAAGTGTTCGATCAACAAGACGGTGTATTTGAAAAAACGTGCTGTTAAATGATTGGAATTTTGATGTGAACAAGTTTTTGAAATTTCTTTTAATAAAGTAAATGACTCATAAAATTAGTTTGTTTTGAGATATTGGAGTTTGTGCAATAAATTTCGATAGGCTATTGTTACAATCAGAAAAATATTGAAGCTATTTGAAATAATTTGATCTGTGATTTGTACGATTTTATGAGTTGATAATTTTTAAATAACTCCTTTTGTTAGATGTTTGATTGAAGGAATTAATACAAAGCATAAAATTCAAATGATAACGAAATTCGTTTTTTAAACTGAAAATTAATATATGAACTATCTATTTGCCAGGAATTTAACTTTGTATGACTAACAAAAAATCGAATCAAAAAAAAGGAAAAAAAATAGGATGACAGTGTCAGAAAAGCGGAAAATGTCCCCTATGGCTTATTCACACTTTCCCGCTTAATGCGGGAAATCAGACGAAGACATTTGAGAGTATTTGAAAGAGACTTCGTTTATGCACAAAACTGAACAAAATCGTTGCATTCGGAACCGAGTGATAATTAAACCAAAGCATTTCACAACATTTCTTCTTTATGGAAGAGATTTCATTCATCGACAATAAATAATGACAAAAAAGCGGAAGCAAAAAGAAGAAAAATAACTGATGAAATTAAATTCGACAGTAATAAAAAATTGAATGGGCAAATGTTGTGATCACAATAAATGGATAATGATGACATTTTTTCGGATGGTCAGTTGAAGAAAGTGATTTGCATCTATTTTAAATTTGTATAAAAATATGCCTTTATAAAAGGTTTAACGTAAAAAAACGCTTACCGTCACTTGTAGATAGTAAAAAATGATCAGGAACGGTGTTAACATATTACCTAAGGAATTCGCAGTCAGTCAAATTAAATGTCACCTATGAAATAACAGTATCGCGAAGAGCGTAATGATAGTAATCGATCAAGTAACATAAATCAATTAGATTTCCTTTTTCATAAGACACTTCCAATGATAGTCAAGTGTGACACAATTCATTTAATTTGAAATACATTATTTGTATAGCGATCTTGATAAATTAACTGCTGCTACTGTTACATCAAAAGTAAATTCTTTTTTTCATTGATGAAAACGTGGAAATGTTTTTTACAAAATAAATTTCAAATTATTGAAGAAAAAAAAACAATTCATTAAAATTATACCGTTTGATAGTTGTATGAATGGAAAGATTTCAACGTTTTTTTTTTTTTTTGGAACGATAACAGTAACTCTTTCATTTCGCTATTTTATTGAATAAAGAAAAAGACGAAAATGGCGAAACATACGAAATGCTTTTTTTGAAGGTCGCAATTATTTCTAACATCTTTCTCTCAGCGCAAAAAGGAGCGGAGGATGATGATCAATTTCAAAAAATTACTGAAAATATTTTACATCGCAGAAAAAAAAATTTGCAATATAAAATCTGTTGATTTAGTATGCTCTTTTTCCCCGATTTTGGTAAATTACCGCTCTCGCAAGAAAAAAAAAGCACAATTACTGAACAATTATCATATTATTTTTCATATTGTACAATCGCCATGCTCAATCACATGCAATATGCGTCTTTTACTGTATTTATTGAGAAGGGGAAGGGGTGTGCTTTAAAAATTGAGGAGCGGAAATGTCACGATAAGAAAGGGAAAGGAATTGATGAAATGACAACAAATAAGAAAAT
>UPTC01001917.1:0-11860 GCA_900537255.1 Acanthocheilonema viteae | reverse complement strand
GAAAAATAAAAATTATATCCAAAAATCTTAAAAGTTTCATTTTAATTGAAGAATAATGTTAAATAATTTATTATTGCTATTATTCAATATTACTACCTGTGTTTCGTTTATGTCAATGTTTTGAAAACAAGCATAAATTATTATTTGAAGGCATCAATTTCTTTAAAAAAAAAAATTTTGCAAATTTTTATTTTAGAAATTCCGTTACTGGAAAACCATCGGTAGTATTTGCGATGCAAAATAATATGACCGAAAAAAAGGATGTTTGCAATGCTGACAGTACTCAGGAGACTAATGAATTTCAGGTATCGGTTGTCAAGATTTAAATTCGACAGTTTGGTAAATAGTAAAATTAGCATAACTAAAGTATTGTAAAATTTTAGCACATTTTATGTAATTTAATAGAGCCAAATTGTTGCTAAAATAGGTCAAAAATATGGTGAAAAAACACAAACATAGTGAAATAAAATGAGAGAAGATTGATTAAGGATGATTAAACAGTAAATTTGGCAAAAGTTGTCAAATTTTACAAAATAATCTTATATTGTTGTCATATATATGGATAAGAAAAAAAAAGCGAAATATAACGTTACAGTTTAATGGTAGGGAGTAGTAAGATTTGTAAAATTACAATAATTTTAAAATTAAAATTACATCTACAATAAAGGATCTAAAATGATTTAAAAAAAAAAAATTGTAATTTAAAATTGGTACAAAATTGATTTAAAAAATTGCAACAAATATATTCTATGAATGAAAAATTGATGAAATTTACATTTTTCTCCTTGAGATATTAATTTCAGAAAAGTACAAGCAAATTATTTCAGTGTCAACAAGAAAGTGATGTATTTGAGCATGATCATATTTACGGTTCACCGTCAGATGTTGCGTTACTTCGTTATGTGGAAATGTTTTCATCGGTGGAGAAAACTCGAATGAATTACATTGTAAGTAAGCAGTAATTTCACTTAAAAAAAAAAAAAAAGTTTCAAATGGTTGTTTTTTTTTCGTATTCAAATTATAAGAGATGTAGGAGATGTTTGAAACAGAAAATTATGTTTTATCAAACATTTTTTCAATTTCTTTATCAGTTCTGTATATATAATTATATTATATAATATAATAATGTATAATGTAATAAGATATATAATCTAACAATGAATAACGATTAATGCATTAATTTATTTAACTAATGAATTTTTCAAAGATTGCAAAGAAGCTATAAAAAATGAGTAAAAAAAAGTTTTTTACAGACAGTTCTTGATATGCCATTCAATTCGGTTCGTCGATATCATTTGGTGATAGCACGTGATGTTACGGAATTATCGGAAATGGAAAAAGATAAGAAAGCTATGAGTGAATCAAATGATGGTGCTATTTTTATAATGATGATTAAAGGTGCACCGGAAGTAGTCCTAAAATATTGCAACTATCTTCAAGTTGATAAGGAATGTTTGCCAATTGATGGAAAACTTCGTCAAGAGTGCCAGGTGAACGCTCAAACGTAAGTAATGTAAACAACAAACGTTAAGCAAAAAATAACGAATTTTTCAAGTTAATCAAAAGTTTGTTTTCCTTTTCTCTTTATCATTTCTTAATTTTTATATTCTGGCAAAAATGAAGGAAAGTTTTCAAGAGAAACAATATATACAAATAATATTTTTGCAACAAATATTTGAATTTATTTCATTTAATTATTCGTGTTATATGAAATGTTTAATTTTTGAAAATTTAATTTTAGGCTAATTTTACACTTTATATTTTAATAACGAAAAAGAATAGTTTCCTAATTTTTGTTTTACAAAAAAGTTTCATTCAGGTAGCGTGGGAACATTTTGGAAATGAAGGAAAAAGAGTTTTTGCATTTGCTATAAAGCGTTTTTCCAACAGTGATGCAAATGCTAAGTTTACATCTGCTGATATTGTATTGGAAAATTTAATATTTTTAGGAATGGCAGCGCTAATTGATCCACCGAGGTAAGCTTTTGTTTTTTATTAATATTCAAATTTTTGCTGAGAAATATACCAAATTATTTGTTGATTTAACATGAAATGATCATATTTTTGACATAGAGAAAACAAAATTTTAGAAGAAAATATTTCTTTATTTTTAAAACTTTCAGCATCACCGGTTTTTTTTTAAGGGATGACGCAGCAAATGCAATAAAACAATGCAAAGAAGCCGGTATTAAGGTTTATATGATTACAGGTATGATATTAGCACTTTTTTTGAATTCCATTCCTAGTCATTAATTAAAACAATCAAATAAATGAATTGTGGTACAAAAAAAACTATTTAAATGAACTGAAGTTAGTATGGGATGATCATCCGATTGATATATCATCCATTGTTTTGCTAAACCTTGCATAAATAACGTTTGAATTTTAGGCTTATTTTCCGACTTCAATATTAATCTTCAAAATTATTGGCTACCTATGAATTCGTTTAACTGATTCTTTATTTTAATTAAAAAAATTGCCACTGCAAGATAATTGATAACACTCTAATTTTAATTGATTATTATCGATCAGTTGTAAAAGATAGATAAATCAAATTTTATTTGGTCAAAGGAAAAAAAGGAAAATAGGTAATTTTTATTAATATCATAGGTGATCATCCGACAACTGCGGTTGCAGTGGCTCGAAAAATTGGATTTATTGGTGGTGATGAAATGGTATGATTATATTCGGAAAATAATTTTAATAATTTAACCTTTCCTCTTCTTTTCCTTTGCTTTCCATAGCATCATTCATATTAATCAATTAAATTGATCACACTATATTGATTAAATCAATTAAATTACTAGTTACTACGGATAAATTAACTAAATTAAGCTATTAAACGTTTAATTATTATAATCAAAGTTAACATTTTTCAAGACGTTAATGATGTTGAAAAAAAGAAATTGAATTCAATTTTTTTTCATTATTGTTGTTAAATTTGAAATATTTTACTCCAAATTGTATATATCTTTCAAAACGCATATTATGCTACGAAAGATGTAAATGTATATATTCTCGGAAATATTTCAACCTTTTTTCTTTCCTTTATTTTCTTGCTTGTAGTGTTTTGCACTATAAGTATTTTTTCCAATCACTGTTAATAATTTTTATTTACATTCTTAACAGTTAATTAAGTATATTTCAATTTTTAGTTTTTATTGGTTTTTTGACAAAAATTTAACACATAGCTTTTTTTTCTTTTTTCTACCTGTAATCATACTAAAATGATATGAAAAAGTGACAACGGTAATGATAAAGTACGTAAATGTCAATTAACTAATTGATTGATTAATTATGAATATGCTAAATTATAGGCTGAGCCGAGCGGTCGTGATCATTTAAAATTAAGTGTAATTGGTGGTAAACAAATAAATTGGGGTATTGCAACAGGCGATGATTTGGATCGTTTGGATGATTGCGGTTGGAATGAATTGCTCAAAAAGAAATATATCGTTTTTGCAAGGTTAAAATATTTATAACAAATGAAAGTGAAGAAAAATGAAAAATGAGAAAGTTATAGTAATTATTTTTTTCGTTTTTAAGTTTCAATACACTACTAAAATTGTAAAATTTGATTAAAATTTAGGATAAATCCGTATCAAAAATTTCGAATTATTGAAGAATGTCAAAAACGCGGTGAAATAGTAGCTGTTACCGGTCAAGGTGTTAGCGACGCAAAAGCTCTGGCATGCGCTAATATCGGTATTGCTATGGGCATTACAGGTTATGAATATTTTCTATTTCTCTGAGAGAAATTGTTATGGAAAGGAAAAAAAAAAATGACTTCTATTATGTTATAAATTAATTAACTAAATGTACCAAAGCAAATGAAATTAATTCATATACATAAATTTTGCTTTTTAATATTGTTTTTAAGAAAAAAAAATTAAACTTGCACTGTTGGCTAGTTAATTAATTGAATTGAAATAATGATACTTATAAATATGCAACTATTTAATTTGTAATAGTGTTGTAAGAAAAAAAAGCTATTTATTCAATTTACTGTTTATTTTAGTACTTCTCAAATTTTATGTTATTCAAAACATTGAAAATATTTATGACATTCGCTTTCTTTACAATGATTGATGCGCTATTGGAAGTACATTTCATGTGGTAAAATGAGTAATTCTTTGAACTATCGAAGTTAAAGAGTCTATAATGATGAATTGACAATATCATGAATATCATACATTTAATCATAATAAAATCATGATTGAACGTATGATATTTGGTAGGTGTTTATTTATTAGAAAAATAAATTATTTTGATTTAGGTAGTGATATAGCAAAGCAGGCAGCAGATATCATTCTTATGGATGATAATTTTGCGTCAATCGTCAAAGGTATTGAAGAGGGACGTTTGTTATTTGACAATTTGCGCCTTTCAATTGCTTATACATTAGCTCATCTTTGGCCAGAAATATTTCCAATTGTCTTACAATTTATGCTTGGTTTGCCATTAGGATTATCAGCTTTACAGGTTATTGTTATCACTATTGCTATTATTTTTACCAATATTTTTACTATATTAAAGTCAAAACAGTTTAAAGAATTAAACCAACTAAAATAGCTTTTTTTTTAATTTGATGTTTTAAATATTATTTTCTACATAAACAGCTTCCTGTTCAGTACATAAGGAATAAATAAATAATATTAATCATAAATATAAATAATGATAAATGTTTATGTTTAAGCATAAAAGAGTGAAATTGTAATTTACATTGCTTCGATTTCTTTTTTACTATGTTTTTGGTGAAAAATTGTTTCAGATTTTAAGTATTGATTTAGCAAGTGAATTACCGCCATCGATCTCGTTAGCATATCAATCACCGGAAAGTGATATAATGCGAATTCCGCCACGGCATCGTAATGATCGCTTGGTATCTCGATCTCTTCTTATTTATTCATATGCTTTTATTGGTACAATCATTACGGTTGGATGTATTGTATCGTTTCTTTTTGTTTATCAGTAAGTAAATGAAATTATATTTCTTTTTGTTTCATTTTTCTTAACTGCTAATATGGTTGAATTTTTTTAGGTATTAAAAAAATATATTTATACATATTATTTAGATATCATAATATTGAATTAAGTGATTTACTTTTTACTGCTGATAATTATTGGTCCCGAGAATCGGAAAATTTAACAATCAGTAATGGAAATGTATTAACATCAACCGAGCAAGTATACATTAAAGGTCAAGCAGCAGCAGCATGGCAAATTACATTAGTAGTCTCTCAGGTGAATATTATATGCACTAATTGAATTTATAATTATTTGATTGAAATTTGAAATTAACAATAATGTTATACTTCGTTATAGTAGAATTCGAAATAAACATTACTAGTTTTTGTTTTTAGATTTTTCACTTATATATGTGTTCAACACGTGGAACGTCACTTTTTCGTCACGCTTCCACCAATTTAGTTTCCATCTTTGCAGTTATTATCGAAATTTTATTGCTCAATTTATTCATTTATACACCATTTGCACAATCTTTCATGGAAACTCAATCACCACCAAATGAGGTAAATTATTTTTCTTGAAAAAAGAGCGAAAATTTAGTCCGAATTGAAATAAAAAATTATCTATGCAATTTCCTTCCTAAATATAATAAAATTGAAAAAGAAAGAAGAAAACAAAAGAATTAGCAATTAAGAAATTATAGATACAGTAAACAATTTCAATTATCATATTTGTTTCTTTTTGGAATAGTTTTAAAGATGAATCAATATTGCTATAATTTGTTCTAATTCTTATACTTTCTAAAAAAATGAAACTTTTCTCATTGCACGTATGCATATGTAAAATCATCAGACATACACACAGTATATATGTTCGATTGTATCAAAACTAGCCAAATTTAATAACCGTTTTAAATTATTTTTTTCGGTTTGGTTATGTGCCGTACTTGCTGGTTTAATATTGTTAATATTCAATGAATTGAGGAAATTTTGCATACGACAATGGCCAACGAACTTCTTCGTAAAATTTGTTAATTTTTAAAAGGTTATTACTTGTCTTTCTCACTTTCCATTTTTTTATTTCATTTTATATCATTATTTCAATTTTTTAATATTTCCAATTCTTAGAAAATTTTTGTTATGTCAATTGAAAATTTTTTCCACAAAATAAATTTATTTGCTGAAATATGATTAAATTTTGCGAAAAATTAAATTAATTTAAAAAGTTAATTTCAAATAAAAAACAATAAAGCTGTTTGATACTGGAATTATTTTTCTTACAGCATAATTATTATCTTTGCAACAATTTTGAATTGTACATTATGATAAGAATGTAATCGATATATCTACTGGATAATTTGATTCGATGATAATTTTTGGAATATTATTCATTTGTTAATTTTTTTTTTAATTTATTAATAAAAGCAATCATTTTGCTGCAATCGTCCGTTTCAATTGTTACACCCTGTTCAACGAGAAAAATGAAAAATGGAACGATAAAAAAGTCTGAGAGATAAGAAAGAAGGCAATGAATGGAGTGAGCGAGAGAGAGAGAGAGAGAAAAGAATTGAAAAAACAGTTTGGATCACAATGTAAAAATTTAATATAAAAATTTCTTTCGTTTTGCTTATTTCCCTCCTTTTTTACATACTTCATGTTTTTTTGAGTTAACATTTGCAAAATTTCTCAAAATATACATCATTCATATTGTACTATTTTTTTCAATTCATTTTTTTAAACAAATTCTTTCTTCCAATTTTCTCTTTTATTTTTATCATCGCATTTTTCTACCTTTCATAAATTTTGGGTCCGGCATAACGATGGAAAATTTTTATCAGTCAATTAAGAAATGAAAAGAATGAAGAAAAGGAAGCAAAAAATTATTGCAAATGAAACTTAATGTGACGTCCCTTTCTTTTCCTATCAATTTTTTATGATTAAATGAAAATTTATTGTTCGAAAAGGCAAAAATTATTATTTAATTTGCAATCAAACGTTTTACTAACAAATAAATTTCTATGCTATCAGAAATTCTTTTTCCTTTCTTTTTTTTAAAAAAATTCATTTTTCCTTAAATTGTTTACTATGTTATTACTTTCATTCTATTTTTTCACTTTATTGTCGTTTGTTTTTCTGTTTTTTTTTTTTTTTTTTACAATACCCTCGATTTTTTCCACCCGATGATGTTTATCATGTAATAAGTTTTTGAAAATTAAACTTAATTTTACTATCAATACCAATCAATATCCTGAACGTTTGTCTGATAAGATCTTTTGAAAAAAAAATTGAGAGTGAATTTATAGTAGAAAAAAAAAAATGAAAAAAGAAAGAAAATTATGAGAAACCTATATGAATAAAAACTTAAAGGGATGGGAGAAAAATTGAAATTTTATGAAAACTTTGATTTGCTAATTTTAAATTGAAAGCAAAACCAGATAATGGAAAAGAGTGCAGCAGCACAACCATGTTAAACTGAAAATGAAAACGACCTATTTTGATCATTTTATTATTTTTGTTATTTTTTTTTCCTTTCATGCATACAATTCTTGCAAAAAAAAAAGAATGCGTAAAACAAAAATTGAATCCATCAAAAATAAAATCATAAATTTTAAAATCAAACAATGATAAAAACTGAGCCTATTTGTCGATGAAAAAAAAAAAAAAAGTGGAAATAAGAAGAGAAAACAACTGGCACAGTAAATGAGTATATGCAAGAGAAATAAGAGATTAAAATGGAAAAATAAAAAAAAAACACTTTAAAAAGTTTAAAATGAAAAAGAAAACATTAAACGGTCAATAAATTTTTACTAAAATATACAAATAATTAAAAAAAAAAAGAGGGGAGGAAAAAAAAAAGAAGAAACGAGGAAACTATGAAAAATGCTATTTTTTTTTTTTGCAAGCTGAGAGTAAGAAATGAGGAAAATATTACGAAATGTTAGGATGATGCAACAACAGGGAATATTGCACAAAAAAAAAAATGATATTGATTAAAAGTAATTGAAATAATTACATTTGAAAATCGAAATTCAATTGAATTTCATACGATTTTAACTTCCAAAAAAAAAAAAAAAGAGAAAAAAAAGAGAAAGAAATGACAAAAAATTTACTAAATAATTTGTAAACGTACTATTTGCATTTGAAAAAAAAATTATGTCACATCGGCTGTGCTCAAAGCTATATTTACAACAAAAACATCATTTTATTGAGTCATCAATGACGGAGAATTTATTGATTCATCTAGAACAACAAATATATATTTATTAGATTCCTCTTTTGACCTTTCAATTTTTTCCATTTTTGACCTTTTATTTTTCTTCCATTTTATAGTTATTTTTATTCGAAAAAAAAAAAAGAAATAGCGTTATCTGTACTGTAAAATTTTGGAAATGAAAAATAAGATTGTAAGTTAATTAGTAATGAAGCATTTTAAATATCATTCCGTAATTTAATGACCATTTCAACAATAAAATATAGGCTAATCAAGGTATTTTTCATCTATAACCTTGGCTATCTATGATGTATAAAAATGATATACACAAATTCTGCCCTATTTCAAAATGTATTAGATGGAATGAAATGTTGCTGAGCAGATGTCTTCTTATGACCTGTTTGATTTTCAACATTACCGGCCTGATTTTCGATATCGGTATCGAATTGTTGTTCGGTAGCATCCATATCTTCATCTTTTGTATCATTTTCAACAGCATTAACAATTTCACCTTTTAAATCACCATCATCAGGTTTTGGTAATTCTAATTCACGTATGTTCAGAATTTGTGGTGTAGCGGATGCTGGTGCTGAACCTAAAAAAAAAATTAAAAAAAAAAACTAGCTGAATAGGTTATTAGGTAAAGAAAAAATATTTTGTTAATTTCAAATTTAGATGAAGGAATTGAACATATGTATATATAAGAGATGATTACCTAATAATGATTGACTCATGATCTGCTTCATTTGCTCATAGATATGGTTACCTGATACTGCTTGAGTCATAATCTGGGTCATTTGCTGACTCAAAAGATTTTGGGCAACCACATCAGCCATAAAATTTCCACCGGGTAAACTTGGATTTGACATCGTCCCTAAAATACTACTATGAAATTTATGTAACAATAATAAATTTGGATTAAATTTGAAAAAAATTTTAAACAAATGTCTCAAATTATAATAACGAACCATAGTTATAACCCGAACAAAATGTACTTGTCATATTTGAGATAGTTCCTGCGGGTAAACCAAATTCAATTTCTTTTTGTCGTTCACTGATTCTAGCAACTAACTTCATAGCCCAAGTTAGTTTTAGCTTAATCTGACCACCATGCTCCTCTAGAAGACCAGGAGCCTTTTCCATAATATAAGCTCGTGCAATTGCAAGTGCTTGCGATGCGGTCAGATGTCCTCGTGGATCGGATTGCTTAATCTGTAAACTTTATTCATATAAATTTGAATGAATAAGAAAATTCATTTAAAATTTAAAATAAGATAATGAGAGTCTTAGTCATTAATTGATGAAATGGATTTAACAGTCACCTGAACCATATAATCAACCAATTCCGCATCAAGTTCATCTCCAATTAATTTCGGACGCCCTCGGCCACGTCCTCGTAAGAAACCTGGACTACCGGTGCTGTGTGCCGGATTTGGTTTTGAGTGCTGCTCGGAAGTCTACAACAATAGATCGTATAATAAAAAAATATTTTTTAAAAAAAAAAAACTAAAACAATAATTAAACCGTTAATGTGAATAGAAACGATAAGTATGTATACTACTCAACAAGAAAACAGTGAAACATGAAAGAAATTAAAGTAGTGCATTAATAAATCATAATAAGCAATGTAAATAATTAATAAATGAATTAAAAAATGATCAAATTTTGGAAATTCAAATTAAACATTTACCTTGGAAGTGCCATTTGAACTGGAAAATTTCATGGCACTTGGAACTGGACCATTTTGGCAGTCACCATTTGTGCTATCGAGGTCATCACCTGAGGTTGTACCTGGGGAAGCAGCATTTACCGAAGGCATTATCTGTGGGGTAAGCGAAATTGCTGCAAATATCTAATTAAAAATTGTACTTTAAATACTTTTTTTTTCTCAGAATTTTCCTGTTTTTTTTTTCCTAATGTTTTAAATGCTTAGCAAATTATGATAACAAGAAATTAGTATTAATATAAAATTTATCACGTGCTATCTTAATACCAATAGTAAAATTAAATAAAAACTAGTAGGAATTTTTAAATATTTACGAGATGGTTTCAATTTATATTCCTTCCGATGATAATAGGCAGCAACCGGAGTAGGAATACCAAATTTTCGAGCAGCTGCACTAGGACCATGCGCTTCCGCATATTCCGCTACTGCTTTCTTCTCTTCCGGTGAACAATACTTCGACCGTCGCCCGCTGCTGTTTGCGTTCTGATGAACTAAACATGAAAGTATTGTAATTGTCAAATTTGATTCGCATAAATTATTATTGGCAGTCAAATAATTGATGAATATGTAAAGTAAACGATTAATTCTTGCATAAAATTTACTATGCCTGAGCAGATAACTATCCCATCATCTTTTAAATCCAACAAACTTATACTTTACAACCAAAATAAAAAGATATGCCAGCTCATCATCGGCCTGTTTGTATTTAAAAAAAAAAAAAAACGAAAATTTAAAGATAAGCGCTTTTGCAATCGGATAAACATTTTACCTTTATTTGAAGAATTTCCACTCAGTGGTTTCGTAAATGAAGTTCCGGCCGTAGCAGCGGCAAGGCCAAATGCTGCGGGTAAACCCGCCGTAGCAGCAGCTGCAGCTGCCGCAACCTGAGCACCATTAAGCGGAAGTCCGGTTTGCGTGAAAATTTGTGATAGCAATGCCTCACAATCATTCATTGAAGGCACATTTGAAATTGTTTGAATATTTTCCGTTGTTCCTGCTCCAATTGATGATGGCGAAGTTTTGGGCACCTGTAATTATGAATTCGCATATTTAATGCGATCGCAATAAAAAATTTCACAAGAATCGGAATTAATTTCAATTACTTATCAATTGGAGTCATAAAATTTCTTGTTCATTTTTATCAACAAATATTATGGAGCAAATTTTTAAGATAAGTTCAACTGATAAGATAGTTGATTATATCGAAAAAAAAAAGAAATCTAATCTTTGAGGATCCATATTTTAACGATAAAATATTCTGCTCGAATAAGGAAACAATTAAACAAATCAATAATTAAAAAGGTATAGTTGGAAATATATATACATAAAAATTTAAAGAGATCACCTCAGTTTTCATTGAATGTTTTTCGATAAAACCATTTTGTGCCATATTTGTTGATTTATTACTATCAGTGACTTTATTAGGTGATAACTGTATTGATGAACCATCTTTTAATAATTTGAACATTTCAACCTGAGTTTGATAGTATGGCTTGCAAATACCGCACTGGCAAGATGGCACATGAAGAGCATTCAACAAAAGTGTAACCTGAAATTTGTTAATTGGCACAATAATATATTTTATTCAATCCCTAACTTTTCTACAATTTTCTTGATATTACAATCAATACAATACTTACTATCCATTAATTAAGAAATTAAAATAGTCGAATAAGTTGATTTACCTGATGTGAGAGATATGTCATTTGTATAGTTAAATCGCTGACTTGTTGTTTTAACAAATCCTGACTTTGGTTATTTTTCTTATCCTGTCCTGATCGCCCTTTAAAGCTTCGTTTTGACATTTCTTCATCACCAATTTGTTCTTCCTCATTTCCCCTGTAAATATGTTTGTTCTGGTGGTAAATTGCACTATCAAAATGATTTAATTTTTTTTGCAGCAATATTAAAATCTACAAAATTATCTTATTCTTTCGCCTTTTTTACTTTGACTTC
>UPTC01001916.1:0-11866 GCA_900537255.1 Acanthocheilonema viteae | reverse complement strand
TGATAAGTAATGAAACTGCTATCAACGAATGTCTCAACAAGTACTGCGATTTCGATACTCTCTCACAAACTAATGTAAAATTTTTTATCAGTTTCACTTACAACAACACTAATATATTCTGATTGTCATTTCTCGTCAGGCATCGTTCGCAGATATCACGAAAAATAGAAATAAATGAATTCGTTTTTAAACAAAATTTACTGTATAGACTTTTTCAAAATGTACAATCCTTAAAGGTCTTTTTCTCCATTTTGAAATCAAGATCAGATACAATTTTTTTCCGTTGTCTTCATCAAATGTTATTGTAGAATTTCTCCATCATTCATTATGCAAATTTAAAACTTCATGAAATTGATTCAATTGCCAAGTATAAGAGATATCCATTAGTTATTTTTCGAGATATTTGATGAAAGTGAAGATTAAGTCATTTCATACCGTTTGCTAAAAAATATTGTCACTTTCAGGTGCTTGTATTTTTGAAACATTGTGATAGCATCGTTGTCGGTAATATGTTTTCCTGTGCATCATCGAATTATGATCACAGTCAGTGCTGTTTGGTGGGTTCATTCATTTCAAAATGTTTTTTTTAGTAAATTTTGATTCGAGTACATTTTAAAGAACCAATTTGATCATTTGTGACACACTTGCAGGATAATGGAATTACTGGAAGATGCTTGGAATATTGTTCAGCTCACGATGGTGTGCCTCCAAATTATTTGGACTATTTGGCATGTCTGGAACATTTTGACACTATCAAGCAATGCTTTAAAAATTATCTCGAGGAACACCCTCCTATTAAATCATACGCATCTTTCCGTGTACAATATTGAGCATGCACATTTGGATACAAAATTAATTCAAATCATTCCTACACTTTGAAGTTTTTAGATTTATTTATTTAGGTTAGAGATGTATATAATAGAAAACAGCAAAGTAATTAGTAAACTAAGCAGGAATTGCTTATTCTATCGGAATTTTATGCGAAAAAAAATAAATGAGATGTTTGGAAATTATAAATCATATACACTTTTCTCACTTGTATAAATGAAATTAATCATACTCTCAAACTTCCTAAGCTCTATCATTATTGTTCTCCTCCAAAAACATCACATTTTTCACAAACAAGCAAACATGAAAAATGATGCATTAAAAATAAGGATTAATTTTTAGTCAAATTTTGCATTTTTAAAGTAATGTTGGGAACTGGAAATTTCTTTTACACCCAATTTCAGTTCTCATTCAGTTAAATTTTTCTCGCTTCGATAATTTTCGTTGCCATTACTACCTGTTTCCACATTTTATTCAGTCTCAACAAATAATTATTTTTAGTAACATTATTTTATAAAAAAATATTTCGAAATTTCGAAATAACAATATGTAATCAATAATGCAGTCTGCGGTATTTGAAAATTTCGGTAGATAATATAAGTCAGTACAAAAGAAATTAATTATTATATCACTTTAAGCTTCATTATTAGCTGTTGATATTTGTTGGAAATGCTATTTGGTTTGAAATTTGAGTCTTTCCTATTTCATTAAAAAAATCCACTACAAATTTTGCATGTGAATAATAGTGTAAAACAATTAAGTAATTTGTTAAATCATATAATACTGCTAGCAGTCTAAGAGTGGAACGTAACGAACAAGTGAAATCACTAACTTTTATTCCTCCATTAGCAATGGCAATAATCAATAGATAGCTATCAGTAGTTATAGTATGTATGATTATTTGTAGAATAGTGTTGATGAGTTATTTAGTGGGATAATCGAATTAAATCCATATTTCGAGAAATTTTGGTGTTTTTAACCTGGAAGTTCAGCTAATTGAGTATGATAAAAGTTTAATTTCTCAATGTTATATTTATAAAATGTCTATCTATAAACTTTTTGACGGAATAGAATAATTGTCGTACATTCCAATCTCACTTTCAAAAATGCATGTATTTTCATTCAAAAATTTTGTTTTTACCGCAAATTTTTCCTCTAACATTTACCCAGAAATCGTTTGCTTACGACGATTATAATTATTAGCATTTGAAGATAATTGGAACGATTTTAAAAAGTTGCATTTGATTTAAAAGTTTCTGATAAATTGGGTGCATTATTATTGATAAGAGAAAGAAGATTTGGTTCTATTCTATTCGAACTGTAGTAGAAGCTTCTCGAAGTAACTTCTCTCATTTGAAGCTTCCGAAACTGAATGATTTACAATTTTTTTTCTTCGTTTTCTTTTTTTTTCTTCATGATTTACAATTTTTCTGCTTATTCAATTTGCTTCAGTTTGAATTGATTTTATTGCTTTAAATTACATTTAATCGATACATTTAATTCGATATGTTTCAGTGATAAATATAAAATTACACATATAAACAAATTTGGAATTGAATTGAAAAATGATACAATTTTTTTTTCATAACTATGTCGATTTTTGATTAATAATTCGCTCAAAATTAATCAAGTCATTTTCATCGGTGCTGCTAAGATTTGAGATAACTGTGATAAAAATTTTTTCATTTCAGTGCTACTGATCACTGATAAGATAATTTTAGGATAGTCAAATGTATACAATAACCGATACGTTTGATAGTTAAATGTAACAAACAAAAGAAAGTAATTTGATAAATGATTCAAAAGTTAGCAATAATTTGCTACGTATTATTTGTGAGAAATCAGTGAACCATACCGAAAACTGATAATCACACAGAAATACAGTTTTACTGATTCGAAAAAATTATTGTATTTTGGATGACAAAAGCTATAAAATGATTCACTGTGAGCAGGAATGTAAAATGCAATATGGAGTAAAATGCGAACGTTTTCACATTTGAAAATATATAGTTAACAGCCTACGTTCCTTCTTCCACTAAACTTTTTTGCAATTTTTCTTACTATCCAAAATTTCCGATATCATTTTTTTAATTTTTCTAGCAAATTGATTATTTATCACTCATCAAATATTATTAAATTCCAGTTTCATGTTTCATTGAAGAACGCTGAATTGTAGTTTGAATAATTAAATACACTATGCGCTAATAAATTTAAATGCACCAAACTGCAATGAATCATAATGAATGAATGTTGTATGCAAATAAAATATTTCAGGTAATAAAAGAGCAGTTTGTGAGGAATAATTGAAAAAATTGCAGATAATCAATTGTGATGTGATACGAATGAATGCAAGATAATGGAAATTCGCTCGAAAGTCTCGTGCAAAATACAATTATCATTAATGCATTATTAGCAATGCCATATAGCAGAAATAGCAAAAAAAAAGCGTAATTGATAAATATTTTCCACCATTATGATACTCGTCTATTATGTTAGGCTCATCTTTGGATTTATCATAATGACAGAACAATGATAATATTAAAGATAATATGATAATATAGCCAGACGACTGCTATCGTTCGTTTTGTTCTAACTGGGGAGAAGAAAAAATTTCTCAGAATTTCAATACCTAAACATTTCTAAACATTGTAAATTCCAACTTTAAAATATAAATTGATATAGGATGAATACAAATTTCTCAGAAATTTTTCAGAGACTTGAAATTGTGAATATTGTTAAATATTATGAACTTCAATTTTAAAATATAAATATACTCGATGGGAATATCCTAATAATTGATATGGAAAGTAAAAATTGTATTCTCAAATTAATTTCTTGTTTATGCAATTGCTGTAGGAATTGCTAATAGCATTTCAACTGATCATTATTTTCTTTTATTTAAATTGCATTTATCAAAAATAAGTGTATAGAATTATAACTTCTCGCTCAACTCTGCATTCATTCAATTTACACACTAATTTTCCCATAACCATTTTTTTGCCAATAAAAAATTTTTGGGCTCGATCAACAATTTACAATAAATGTCTTTTATTCATTTCATAATAAATTATTGTGAAAATTTTAAAATAAAATCGTTGTAAAAAATTTCGAAAATCTTCATTTGCCTTCATTTATACTTTTTTTTCTATTATCATAAATAATGATATTATTCTAAGAGATTTTTTTTTATATTTGTTGAAATGATACACATATATTATCAATATGATATATTACATAATTATGAGCTAATAAATAATTTACTTTTCTGGTTTAGGAATGAATAAATTGGACAAAAAAGTGGACGAACCGATTTTGCTATCATTAAGCAGCTCCAGAACTGTTAAGGAAACTTAAACCCTACAAAAGAACATTTTGCTTCCCATGATGACTTCTTGTCAGATATATTACATTTTTTTTATTGAAAGTTCTTTTCTTTGCTTTCATTACTTGCTCACTTCTCATAAAATCATCGATTATAATAGCGAACTGCATGGCTGTAACAAATTATCTGTTGAATTGTTCGTTAATGAAAAAAAATAAAAATTCATTTATAATTTTACACCTTCCCATATATTAAATTAGGAGTAATTTTTTTTTTAAATTAATATATCCTGTAACACAATAATCTTATATCAGAAATAATTATTTAACGGGAAAATTTTCATGAAATATAATAAATGAATTGTTAACCGTAAAAACTTGATAAAAAATAAACACTTAATAAAGAAAAAAAAAGGAAAAATAAAAACTTAATGAAGAAAAATTTTAATGCACGAACCGTAATGTTACAAAATTAGAACTTTCTTTCCTTATTTTTTCTTCAAATATTGTATATTTTAAAAATTTCATAACACTCTTTCAGCATGATCATCTTTCAGATTTGTAATTGATCCATTCAAATAAAACCATGATTGATTACTATGAAAAACTTTTCGGCATATTTCACTAACATTGATTAAATTTATAAGAATAATAAGAAATTGAGAAATTTTCAACCACCAACATTGAATTAAATTGTTTGAAAATGAAATTACAACTTTTAATCAAGGAACAGTTGGACGAATCATTTGTGACACTCGAAATGCTACAAATAAGTGTCACAAAAATTTTAAGTGTCAAATAAATTGTTAAACTTTAAACAGTTTCAATTTTGACAACGATCTTTTATTATTTTTGCTCATTTGTTTGTTTGAAAAATTCAACAATTCCTTGGTTGCCTTTGCAACTTTTGCAATTTCTATAAAGAATTCAACAGAGTTTTTGGTTTGTTTAATTTAATCACCTCAGTTCGAAAATTTGCTTTTTTTTTTTAAAAAATTTTCTGTAATAAAATCAGGGATAAAAATCTTTCAATTTCTTTTTCTGATTTTATAAAGAAATTGAACCAACACAACAACAAATGTAGGAGCGATTTGAAGCGTTCTTTATATTATGAAAAAAAATGAAATTTTATTTCAACTTAATCGATCTTACAATAAAAAGAAATAGATTTCAGTATATTTCTTCCATCTAAACTGTTTCATAAGTAGGTATCTTTGCGATGTATTGTAAACTAAAAAATATATTAATGAAAAAAAAAATATGCAAGCACATATTTTAACAGAAATATCATAAAAGCATAGTTTGACTGTTATTAATGAAAAAAACGAAAAACCGTACATTAAAATTCACTATCACTATCGGTAGTTAGATAAAATGGTAAAATAATAAGGTGAAATGAAATTGGAATTAAAATAATTTTTTAGCACCATTATTTTTTACTTTATTTGAGGCTATAAATTTTTATATTGGAATATTTGAAAATTTCATAACAATTCAACTTATTACATGCAGCAATTCCATTACTAATTCATTATTTAAAGTCTGAAATATTAAATAATTTTCATTATTCATATTGTACAAAAATTTTGCAATATAAAAAATTCATCTCAATTTCAAACATTTATTGCATCGTTTTTAGGTATCCACTGAAAATGGGATTTTTTAAAATATGCACTGAAAAATTAAATTTCATATAATTTCAAAGGAAGAAAAAAAAGATCTCTGTTCACGCTGCATAATTTTTTGTTGCTATAAATGGAAATGATTTAAAAATTTACCAATTATTTAAGCTGTTAAATCAATTGATTTATACTGTCAGGTTAGTAGGATCAAGGATTGATTGAACTGTTTATAATGAACAATTATCATAATTATATTTTATCAATTAATTATACTATCCGATGATAAGAAATAACTTGTTGGAATGAATTAATGTACAGTATGGCTTCTTCCAAATTTATTCATTTCCATTAGCAAAATCACATGAACCTCTGAATGCTTATTTCGAGCATAAAATATTTCAATTTAAAAATTTGCAAAATAGCCATATAAGAATTATCAGTGTTATTGATCCATAATCAATCTGCTTATTATAAATGAACATTGTACGTAATTTTTTTTTAATTTAATACAAAACAATAATTTCTTTGCAATTTATAATCTTTTATTGCAAAAAAAATTAGATAATATATCAAAGTGCAACAATAATTGCGAAATAAATGTAGCTATTATAAAAAATATTGTTTAATACTGACTGTATCAATTACAAGAGAATGGTTTAAAGAAAAAAGAATTAATTATTTATCAAAGATTTCAACAAATATGATATAATGTAATTTTAGAAACAATATAATGATAAATTAGCTTTTTCTTAGCAATAATAAAGAATTATATGTGATAAATACTTTTAATATTCATCTGTTAAATACTTTCAATGAATACTTTTAATATTCACCCGTTAATTGGTTATTGTTACTGCTAAAATAAAATTTGATAAAATATTGCTCATTATCAATTCTGCTTTTTGAATTGATAAATAAGCAAACAATTGTATTCGTATTAGCAAATATTCGCATGGAAAATTTGTTGCAAAACAAAATTATTTTTTGTTCTTAGCATACATTATAGCATACATCATGTTCTTAGCATATATATGATCAGAGTAATAGTATCACTGATATCACTGTAGTATATCACTGACAATTCATTAAAATTTCATATTGTGCCAGAAAATTATGTCTTTTGCTAAATTTGCATTTATGATAATAATTCTTATTCATGAATAAATTAGATTTAATGATAATAAATACATCGCCAAGTTATTCGTTCACATTAACAATCGTATTCGGACATCACGCAAACTTAGCCATTCAATTAACTGAAATTTCATATTTTAGTGTTAAATTTCATAATACATTCACATCCATTATCATAATTTGTACTCTTTGAAATTAGCATGCAATGATTTTGATGTATTGCGTTTTGTGACGGAAAGAATTTATTATAAATTGGTCTGAAACATAGAAGTCTATTGAATATTTTCATAAGTTCAGCTGACTTTTTGGATAATTTCTTATCAACTTTATCAGTGATAATTATTGAGGTTGTAATCGCACCGATTCATTAATTCAATTTTTTGAATTAGCCTTTTTGTTTGCTTGTAAATGAATTCGTCTGGAAATGGAAATGATCATCGATATTATTGTTCATTTCTCATCATCTTCTACCTGCACACTGTAAATATGGAGGAAAAGGATTGTCAGTAATTATTGCGCCGGAATGAAATTCACTTCACTTCATAAAATTGATTGTTTTCATAGATTTTTAGAGAAATTTAATTCAACTTATAAAATATTCTGCATCATTTGTGAATTAAATATTATAGCTTGTTTTGCTGGCTTCAACTTTGCTCCATGTGTTAGAGAACAACGTTTTTTTCCTGGCACATAGAATAAATTTGTAACTTTGATGTATTTTTAACATAATTCCTCAATTGATCAACTTCATGATAAGAAATTTCAAAATATTATAATGTTAACTACTAGACTATTCAATCGTTGAATTTGAATTTTGCATAATTATCGATTGATAATGTGTATCTTGTTTTTTTTTTTTTTTGAAATTTGCATTCATATTAAATTTTTGTATTCCTATTAAAAATATAGGAATACAAATTTCATGTATTTATAAATTTGTATTTCTATGCTCTTATTGATTTATTAAGTTTGTTTTTTGGCGAGTAACTACTATGCTGAATTTTCTGAAAGTGCTCGCAAATCTATCGGCCAATTTTTGATCATCTAATTAGTCTAATCAATCTTTGTGCTTAAATTCATTTTTGGCCGTTAACTTTCTGAATAAGAATTTAGCATGAAATTTTAATTCTTATTAGTTTATGTGCCTATGAATTTATGTAGGATAATTTTTCATCATCTAATTAAGCTAATTAATTTGAAACTTCTCAAATTTTTATTATTAATTCTATAACCATGAATAACATCTTTATTCTTAATGATCTTACCGTGAAATTTTCCTTTAAATTGAGTTTCTTTTCGTTTTCCACCATGTCCATTCCATGATAATTCAGATGCCGGTTGAAGTGTCGTATTGGTTGTGCCACTATTTTCATAATTTGCATGAATTCTTCTATGCAATTCATTCCATACTTCATTCTTACCTTTATGATATTTGACAGCATTGCTGGTGAAATTATCTATGATTGTATAAGAGATAGTAGTAACGTTTGTAGGGATAATGTTAATAGTTGCAGCAGGTGTTGTATTAGTTAATGCAGAAGTAACCAATAATCGTTGCAATTCACTGGTACAATCCGCTGGGACTGAAAATCATCGTGATCTAATCAAAATCATCATGATCCAATCAAATCATCGTGATCTAACCAAAATGCTTTTTTCAATAATATCTAAAAAATATCACATAAGAAATAAATTGAAGCTACTATTTTTTCTAGCTCTCTCAGTAAAGATTTCGATGGTACTGTTTTGATAATTAGTGAAAAAAAAAAAAGGAAAATAAATGAAAACTTGCAATGACGACATTTTTGCTTATGTATTCGCGCACCATTGTCGCTTAAATTAACATGTATCAGGCATAAACCTTTCGTCATCTAAATCATGTTTTCATTTGGAAAACAAATCATCCTTTCATTATTTAAACTATTACCCTAATTATTGATTATTTTAAAAGCTTTTATCTTTATCATGTGGCCGTTTTTCTTTTCTGTACCCATAAAGAATAGAAAACAAACTGGACATAGAATTTGGCAGTCACTTTGTGCCGGAAGCCATTGTGGTTCAGCAAATACATCACCACCTAAAAAAAAAAATTACTACTATCTAAGTTATATAATAAAAATATATATGGAGATTTCATTTCGGTTATATGCAATCAGTTCATATAATTTACTGTTGTTGTTCATAGAGACTTTATATATACATATAAACAACAATTGATCTTTAAACAAAATTATGATGAAGCTTACCAATCACATTAGGATCCTCCTAAATATT
Organism: Acanthocheilonema viteae; assembly: GCA_900537255.1. NCBI lineage: Eukaryota > Metazoa > Nematoda > Chromadorea > Rhabditida > Onchocercidae > Acanthocheilonema > Acanthocheilonema viteae. Next base: position 2,687 of record UPTC01001916.1, on the reverse strand, counting down.
AACGTCAATAAAATTATGATCTTTCTAAATGCATCTTTTTTTAACATTAATTATAATTATGAAATAACTCATAATTTAAGAACAAAAAACAACACTATTTTGTTGGCAATCCATTTATTATAATTTATCATTATCACTAATATTGCTACTACTATTACGATTATTATTATTGTCATTATTACTATTATTCGTTGTTATTATTTATTATCATTATTTATTATTTATTATTATTTGCTACTACTATTATTTATTATTATTACTAATATTATTATTAGTAATAGCAGTAGTGATAGTAACATTAGTAGTGTCAATATCAGTATTCGCGTTAGCATTGTCAGTATTAGTATTGTTATCACTACTGTTATTACTAAATATCATAAATTACATCATTTATAGGTAAATGATAACTTACATAATTGTTCATTCTTGTATAAGAATTTGAAAATGTGAGGAAAGAATGCTTCATCAGTCTTCCTTACAGTAGCATCACCATCCACAGCATTTTGATCTGTTCCAGCAATGAATAAAAATAATACAGTCAGTTGTGGGATAAAACAATGTAAAGCACTCAATAGCATTGAAATTAAGTTTATTCCTGAATGGATCAAAAAAGAAATTGATTACTGATTTATTCATAAATAAGACGAAATATTAAAAATACAAAGCAATATTCAAAATTTTTGATCAGCAAATAATTAATAAAACAATTTTGGTGTACGAATTTTGAATTGGAATTAAAAAAAAAACAATTATTAGCAACAGAATAAATTCGTTTCTTCAAAATTTTTCATAAAAACAAAAGATGCTTCCGTGCTTCTCAGCATTTTCTTCTTCTTTTTCTTTGCCTTCTATTATGAAAAAATAAATAAATAATCTGCTCTGGAAAATGATCTATTTTTATTGGTGCAATAGATAGATTATTTGCTATAGTTAAAATTATTCCCTTATTAATAATTCTTTCTATAAAATACCAAAAAAAAAAAATTTTTTTTTATGCATAATATTATCAGACGATCGATATATAATTACCACTATCATGAATTCATATATACTAAATAAAAAAAATATTGCTAAAAGTTTTTAATTTTTTAATTTTCCTTTTTTCTGGAAATTTTCATTTACAATAGTAATTTAAGCTTTATTTGGAGTGAAAAAAAATACAGAAGATATTCCACAGTAATTTGAAACTATATATAGAAAATACATATGCATATATACATTGGACACCATCGAACAAAAAGATGATTTTTATCGTTAAAATTAATATTTTATTTTGATATATGAAGAAAGATTCAGGTCAACGATGGTCACTTGTAATACGTACAGAGACAACAATTATGATGCAGTAGCCATTGCTGATTCGTATTGTTGTTTCTGATTTTCGAATGAATTATATCAATTTTGAACCAATGGTAGTAGATGTTCGAATACACACCATGATTAATTGTAAAAAAACTAATGTAAATTTATTAAAAAAAAATTTTTTTTATGATGAACATTGAAGAAAAAAAATGAAACAAAACGGGAAGCAAAAAAAAAAAAGTAGTCCTAAATAAATTCAATAATTTATTGCAATTATCATAATTTTTGATATATCATAATTTATCATATCATAATTTTTGTTAATTTTTGTCATAATTTTTATCATAATTATAATTTTTGTACCATAATTTTTGCTATCGAATTAAAATTCATTAAAACATTGCCTTTTTTAATTGCAAATTAAAATTATTGATAGCGTAAATTAATGTTTGTTAAGACTTTGAATTGAATAGCTTTAATAATGAAAGTTGAGATAATGAGACAAATTTACCAGGAGAATAAAAAAGAATTTTGTTGTTAAAATTTAATCGTTATTTGACGTTACAAATGATTCCAATTTTTAAAGTCAAAAATTTAGGTAATGGAAACTTTCTTTTTTGCAATTTGATGGAATTGTGAAATTGTTCTAAATACGTTACTGGTTTTTATTTGAGTTACATTTCTATGTAAATATTAAAATATGTTTAGCAATATTTAAATTTTAATTATTTCGACAGTTAAATAGCATTCTTTTTCTTTTCACTTTCTTGAGTGTAATTTTATTCATGAAAAAAAAAGAATTACAAAAAAAAACAATGTTTAAGTAATTTTTTTTTAGCTTCTATTCAGTTATTATCAAATTTTGTTGATAATTTTTAAGCAAATTAATGATTAATATAGTCATTTCAATTTTCAATTTTAAATTTCAATTTACAATTTCTTATCTTCTTACATTTCAATTTTAATTTATGGTTGAAAATTAATTTTGGTACATTCCATACAATACCAAATGATATCGGCAAATCATATCAGTTGGTGATATAAATGTACAAAACGACAAATCATATCAGTTGATGATATAAATGTACAAAACGATATATATATATATGCACATATACATACACATACACAGAATATATACATGCATACAGAAATTCTTGAAAATACAGATACACAATTTCATAGACAGTGATAAAGACAAGCGATGATATGAGTAGAAGGTGTAAAGTGTGAGGATGGCGATGTTGGTAGTAATATGAAAAGGGTTGATCAAAAGGGTTGCGTGAACCGAAAACGGCCATGAACCCCGTTTGAAGTGTACCGTTCAACTTCGTTAGTTCTCTCCGATTTTGCCCCCAAACGTTCTCGAAACTATCCATTTTAGA
>UPTC01001915.1:0-11906 GCA_900537255.1 Acanthocheilonema viteae | reverse complement strand
CACACACACACACACACACACACACATATGCATACATTTAAAGATTAATATACAGTGACAAACAACGGTATAAAGCCATTCTCATTTTTCTTTCCTCAGTCTATTTCTACAATCAATTCAATATTTCAAGAAATCATTTACAATACTTTGTGATGTTAAGCAGCAGAAATATGATAATTTTTGTGATCATTTCGATTATTATTTTTATTACTTCAGCACTTCCAGCAGGTATTTCAATTCTTCAAAATTATTATTACTATTAAGATATCGGAATACAATTATGCATAATTTCCGCTTTTTTATTTTTAAACATTTGCTCCTCATTTTCAAACAGTTTAGTCTATTAATTTTATCTGTATACATAATAACCATCCTTCGACTAATAATCGCTAAGTCAACTTTGCACTTCTCACAGTTCCATTTTATATTTCATTTTATATTTTACACTTGAACCCATAACTTTCACAATGAATTTTTGGTATAAAATTTGATTAAAAATTTTTTTTTCATTTCATTGTTATAAATTTTATACTAATTAAATTTCTAATCAAATTTTATACTGATTAAACTAATTTATCATGATGTCAAAATATAACTTGATTTACCCATAAATGAATGAATATACATTATTTCAATAATTGCCATGCAAAAATTAATTGTTACAGAAAGGGAATCAGAGAAATCAGCAAACATAGGTCCATGCGTGAATAATCTCTGTCCTGCTGATTATAAATGCACAAATAATGAATGCATTAAAATTCGAACTTCTTTTAAGAATGCTACAAAAGGTATGAACTTTTTTGTAATTATTAGCAGATGAAGAGAATACATTCAACTATTTCGAACTCAATTCATTTCATCAATCTACTTTTCATTATTTCATAACAAATAGTAACATAGAATTTCTGTGTATTGTGATTACTTTTCCCTATATTAATAATATTACTACGACATGAAAAAATTACTGATCGAAATGGGCAATATAAGGATTCCTGTTCCAATAGGTCAATGTTACTGGAAACGATTCATTGGATGAAGTAAGTGTTTATTTTTTAATCAAATGTTAGTTATAGAAATTCCAGTTTAATTTTTTCAGGAGAAAGTGTTGGTCCATGCATCCACAACTTATGTCCCGGAAATTACACATGTTACAATAATTTTTGTTATAATACGAACAGGTCACTGAATATATCGTCGCATGTCGAGGTGTTCGTCTGATGGTTTCTTAAATTCGTTAATTGATATATTCCAAACTGTAATGATCCTTTTCTCAATTATACATATGTGAAACCAGAATAGTCGTTTCAAATCAATTCTTAATTTGGTCATAATTAAATGAATTCTAAATTACCGAGTTTAGTTTCCGATGAAGATCTGGAAAATTTTACCTATGTTAAATTTACTATGCTATTACCGTGTATTTTCTTCCCACACAGTTCATAATTTCAGAAAAAAAAAACACTAAATAAAAAAATATTTGATGCATGATACATGGGAAATAAAAGTAGTAGAATTTTAATGCACGGTTAAATTACTTTGCACTTGATACAATAATTCTGTTGAAAGTAACTTTGATTCATACAAAATATTGCATTCATCGATAATAATGGAATACAGAGTTCTTTACAAGCCTATCAAAAAAAATCTTTGATAAGCTTGTAAAGAACTCCTATCTCAATGTTTTTCACTTCCATTGATTTTGCATATTTTGCATTTTCCAACAATCTGAAATGTATGCTGCTCCTGAACATACAACTACAATTCCAAATGCAATCATGTACAAATTCCAGTGTTGAATAATTAGTACCTAGACTATGAAAACTTCTATCTCAGGTCCTTCACTTCCAGACAAAGACAAAATCAGTGACACTTCCTCGAGTTTAGTTTGAAATGGAGGAAGATTAAAATAAGTGCTAAGTATGAACAATAATAGAGATGAATTGATGACCAGAAAATCAAGAAATACAACAAAAAAATCGATGAGATCATGATGAAATAATTAAATACGAACGATGAATCTCATAAAACTCAATCTTTCTGTTGTTTCCCAGTTAACAATTCGCGATACTCAGCAATATCTTCGTCATATTTTCGTAAAAATTCTGCTTGTTGTGCAATTTTCTTTGCCATTTGCGCTTCCATAGCAGACTTCGTTCTATCATATTCTTTTAGCAGAACTTTTACATACTAAAATAAAAGATAAGAAAATATTCCAAGTCCCTGCAAGATATATGAATCATATAGTTATATGGGACAAAATATTATTCAAGTAGAAAGACAGAAAACTGCTTAAATAATTTGAAAAAAATTGAAGAAAGAACTGGGAAATGCCTAAATTCACCACTGTAAAATCCAAGGATACCTCATGCTGCAAAAATGTTTTTCATTGTAATCGTTATATTTCTTAAACTTACTGCGCCCTGTTTCTTGGTAAGTTCCAATTCCTTCTGTACAATTTCTAAACGTCCAACACGTTTCGCTTGTGTCAACTCGTCAAGTTTCATCTCATTTTGTACCTCATTATCGACAGCTTCATCTAGCGATTTCAATTGAGCATAATGCTGCATTACTTCTGTAAAAAATTACACATAATTGTGCTTCGGAACAAAATTTCTTATTTTTAGAATATACCAAGATGTGAACGATTTGGAAAAACAGAGCGCATTTAGTACTGTAAATCAGACGTCTTTGTTAAAGAATAATCTATACCACAATAATTTCGTTGATAATCTTCCACACATTGTGCTAACTGCTTTTTTTGGTCTGATTCAGCTTTCGTCTCAAGCAATAGTTCCTGTAAGCCGTAGAGTGATTCATTTTAAACAAATAACAATAAAATTAAGAAGTACTGCGTTTTTATTTAGCTCCTTCCCAGTATTTTATTTTTAATCCACAGAGTGTTCTCATTTTGCATAGTAACACTTACGACAGTTTTTGTAAAGGAATCGATACACTTTAGTGATACTGCATAATCCCTCTACCTATCATGATCGAAAGTGCAGAAGTAAAAATTTGGTGCCCAAAGGAATCAGCAAATCTGACAATTATGAGGAATACGATTAGAATTATATGACAAAGACTCATCAAATTTTAAAAAAGGTGCATACTATTTCTCCGCTGCATTCTTAAATTAATCAATATTTGCCTAGCAGAAGAATATCAGACTATTCTTTACACTCAAAAAGATAAGGTTAGCCATTAACGGTAAACTTACATCCAACTTTTCATTTGTCAGTTTGGCTAATTTAGCTCTTAATACGAACCACTCTCGTTGCGCCATTAGATAACATACATCAAACCAAATTGCTTCTTTTTTTGATAGCTAAATTCGACCAATGTTAAAAGAAATTTCTTGTGTAACATTTTGACAGACAGAATGAATCAAAATAAAAGACGGGAAGCTTAAAAAGGAATCAGAAAGATACATTATTTAAAACATTTTATCAAAAAATCTTCAGTACCTTAGCATATTTGTTGCAAGCTGGAAATTGTGACATAATAGTAAATACAACAAACTTTTCTGGGATTTAACGTTCTTATACATTCGGCGATTTTTTTATTGTCGCAATTTGGAAGCTCCGTGCTGATCAGACCTTTACATCTGAAAAGAAAGCTTCATGACTGCAAAAAAAAACATATTTCAAATGTTTTCAAAATTGGACCAGATTGTCAGTTGCTTTATTTTCATCGCTTCAATCCATTTCTCTGCTCTTTTTAGAATAACTATGTGTCCATCGAAGTAGCTTTCAGGAATCAAATCACATAATCCTTTAGAATAGACGAACAAACATAACAAAGAACCGTCACTAAAAGAAGTGAAAATACATAAGGCAAAAAAAGTTAAACCTATCAACAACTTCGGCAATACGTTTACGCAAATTTGTCGTTGCCAACTGCTTGAGTTCCACAATTTGCGGTTGGTCATTTGGCTTAATTCGTAAACATGGTATTGTCCGAAAATTGATATTGAATCCCACAGTATCAACACGACTGGTTAGGAAACTTGACTCATTCCCCAAAGCAGCTGTGATAATTTCAGAATGACGCGATGACAGCGATGACGATTCAACATAGGATTGCTCAATAGCTGTATGTACTTCGGCATCGAAAGATTCCGCTGTTGAAACTAAATTCAACAAATCATATTGAATAGATAAAGCATCGAACTAATGTACTCAGTAGTGTTACCTTTTTACATAAAAATGAAGTATTATCAAAGATAAATGTCTTTTAATTCGGTCTTCTTAAAGTAAATCTCAACTTCCACTTCTGAGCACGTTTTTCATATTATCTGTAATAAGTTCTTCATTCTAACTGAAGATTAATTTTCTGTATGAGGATTCACCTTGATCGTCGAGTTCGTCCGAGTGAAGCAATGGTTCTGGCATAGGGATATCATACAACATACCCACATTATCAGCAGCAGAAAGTTCCGACAAAGTGAATATTCCAGAGTGATTTAAGCTACGACGCAGTCGATGTTTGATTTCAGTTAAAACCTTTAATAAAATATACCAAATAATAAATCAGCACTAGTTTTTAAGAACATATTTTTTAAATGTCATACATATTTATGTTGGACTACTTCGGATAATAAATAACACCCTTTCAAGGCTCGACTTAAGTATTTGCAACTCAACTGTAATTTAGTTAATGAATATTTGTGCTAACCTTATCAGTAGACTTATCAATGCTTGCTGCATTTTCGGGAGTATTTACCAGGCCAGCTTTCTCCTAAAAATAATTTTAGTAATATTTCAGTGTTTGCAAAACAGTTCTTCAATTTTGCTATTATAATTTGCAGTTCGTTTCTAAATAAAAGAAGGCGAAACACAAACAACAGGGCTTGAAGCAATCTTCGCAGCACCAACTCTTGGTGACCCAAACAGTAATGTGCTTGTTTTCGGCGGAAGAATGACTTTTGGACTGAATAAACGAATTTTCTTCTTTGGCAAAGCAGCCGGTGATTGAAGTGCTGTTTTCCGAACCGACGGAAGAAACTCACTGGACTTAAAAAATCAACATAAGTGGTCACTATTAATAAACAAAATTTTTTGGCGTAAAAATTAATTATAGATATTTTGACGATACAAGTTTACCTGTTAAAAAATAATATTAATCAAATTAATATATAGATCCACATCAAATTCAAGTCCTTTGCATCTCTAACTTCTTACAGCTGTTCCTCAAACATACTATCTGATCCAATAGGTTTTTATAAACTAACTATATGTTGACGATTAAGTTGTGAAGAAAGTTCCAAAACAATATCATCAGCAGAATGTGCAACTTGATCAGTATTATGAGCAGACTTCATTGGCAGATCACATGCAACATTGACCTGTGGAGTCATTGATTCCTAAAGAAATCCCCGCTTATGAAAAAAGCTATAAAATTATGAAGCATATGAGTTACCGTTTCTCTGCGATCACTAGAAACATACTATGTTTGAAGAAATGCCGTTTAAAGTCTGAGTGTCATCGACCATAACGATACTTTTTGAATCCACTTTATGATTTGATCTTTCTGCATCTTTTCCCACTGAAAAAATTTCAAGAATTAATAACTGATAATTGTTTTAATCAAATTTAAATTTTGCTGAAATAGTAGAAACATAAGTTAATTTGAAATGAGTCAATCACAACTGTTGAATATGGATTTTTAAAAAAGTCCTTGTATGCTAATAAATTTCTAATTATTCAGTTAATCTATTCATTGCTGGGCCATAGATAGATAGCCATAAATTACAATCTGACACAAAAGTTTGCAGCGCATTAATTTAATGAAAATAAGTGATATGGATAAAACTTCTGTAAAATTTAATTCATCTTGAACATAAGCTTCATTTTTAATGGCTTTTTTTAAAAAAGAATCTAGTACAGCACCACTGCTTGTCCTAAACAAAATGTTTGTTGATTCATCGGCAACGTCGGATGCAGCTGTTATTTGCTTGGAGGAAACATCTGTTGCTACCTCGAATATTTGACCATCGCCAGAAGAAATGTCCTGAAAATTCTCTAAGATTTCGAAAAGGAAAGAAATATCCTGAACTCTATTCAAATGCGTAGATAGTGCCACAGCATCAAGTTTACTGCGGCCCTTCTTTGGTATGTTCAACTGAAAAAAAACAATGTGAACACGAGCTGTTTTACACCTAATGTCAACTCAAATTACTTTTTAAAAAAAATTTAGTACTGATTAGCTTCCTCACCATATCAGCAGTGCCTGCATATGAGGGAATCACAGACGGTTTTTCAGTATCCACTTTCAATTCATCATTTGTGACTTCACTTTGACGTCTATTGCTTTCGCCAGCTTTGAAAATCAATCGTGTTGCATTTGATGCTAAAGTTTCATCGTACACGCCTGACTGCTGATTTGGACTGTTCTGTAAAAACTGACAATCTGTACTATTTTTTAAGTTGATAGCATTAATTAAAAAAGGAGATCACTAAAATTTGACAGATCACTAGAAGCGTAATATTCAGTTCTCACTAAAAGCGTAATATTCAGTTCTTACACTCAAGTAACTGTTTTCATTGTGTTATGCAAATCATAAAGATAAGCTGAATGAAGAACAGAAATTTTTTTGAAAAAAGAATAGAAAAATTTTACAAAATGTCGGAAGACAGCAGACTGTCCGAACAGCTTTCTGGTGGCGTCAGCCGTTACTGGGGAAAGATGATCTGAATTGCTCACATCCATTGATTCTACATCCAGAACATCCAGTTTTTCATTCTGAATCGTTTCCTGAATAATAAATATATGGGAAAGACTGCAAAGGTATTCCGGCGTTTAGTTGCTTACAATGCATGTGATCATAAAGCTAAATTTATTTTTATTTTAATCTCGTCTTTTTCCTTTTCTTCGTCCATCATCCTTTTTCTTTTATTTAGCAATAGTTTTAAATATTTCGTTGTTTGCTGCCGTCAAATACACAGAATAATCTTTTTTCAAGTATCATCTTTAAAGTATTAAATGTATAACCACACTGCAGCAAAGACATGACACTGACTCCTTTCAATCGAACAATCACCAACAATAATTGGCTCTCATCATAGTTTTTGTTCATTCAATGTAAATAACTGGTGGAACATAAATTATATGAATAACAAAAATGTACTTCCAGAATGTGCTCCAATGCATCATTTGTTTCCTCTTTTCTTGTGATGTCATGAGATTGTGTTGGATTGCATATTTCGGCATCTACAAGTACAAAATTAATATAAATACAAAAAATTTGTGAAAATGCAGAATCATTTTTACAGTTTTATTACAGGCAGTTTATCACGAAAGCACATCAAGAAGACGATGAAATTTCAGATACAGCAAAGTTTGAGCATAAAAGCATAAATCATATCACCGTTAGCATCGCCATCTGCATGAGTCGAATTATCGCTTAAATCACTGAGGCCTTTTAAGCGAAGAAGCGGTGTAGATGTTGTTACTGGCATGAAATTTTCTAATGTGTGGTTAAGTTCTGCAATTTAAATATAAATTCAAAAATTAAGCAAAAATGGACAAAAATCAAACAAAACATTAGGAAAATTAGAAAATCAGGAAATCAAAACTGATTTCCAGAGGTCGTTTAAAGCACAACGTGAGAAAATTTAATTAAAATCTTACTATTTGTGTTCTTTTCTGCTGCACATCCATCTTTTGATTCACAGCCAGACACTTGGCTGAAGTATTTATAAAACACAGTAAGCATCATTTTTCTTTCAAAAGCAACATAGATAAAAACCAGTTTTTTAATATACTCATTCAAAAAAAGGATTCGTATTTTAAAATGTTACTGGAAAAATTATCCGTGAACAAAACATTTGACTTACTCCGAGGTTAAACCATCCGAACTTGTTGTATCGTACACTGAAATCAACAATTAATTCAAGTTATATATTCGTAAATGGATTATTATACCCATTTAGAAGGGAATCACAATTAAAGTTTAGTTTTGAACAAGGTGAGGGAAACTGGCATTCTAAATGAAAAAACTGACTTTAAAAAGGAGTACAAAATAATAATAAGCAACTCTACCAAAATCAGTCTTGATTAAAGCATTAAGAGATAATAAATAATGAGAACTCTAAAAATTTTAATGTAATTTAAAAAGAACTAGAACTTACATTTCATAGGTTCGTTATGAGGAGAATGTATGATCTCACTACATTCCGCATCAAACTCCCTAAAAACCATTCAAACTAATTATTCACCACGAGCAAACAGACTTGTTAATATTTTTTAAAATAGTTTATTGTAATGTCAAGAAGGATAAACTCAATTTTATAACACTTGGAAAGATGGTATACCAAAATAATATGCCACTCACTCTGATGCTTTGATTTAGTTCAAACACTTGCTCAATCCAGAAAATTCGTATAGTTCCAATCCTTCTCATGGATTGGAAGACCAAAGGCGAAACAGAATTACGGTACAGAGGCATCTTTTTTATGTTGAATAGTCGGTAAGACTCATCAAAGTCTCTATTCATTTGGAGTTAACAAAATGGCATAAAAATAACTCACTGAACAATCCGAACAGTATGAAAGCTGACACGTCTCTTTGCTGTGGATGTTATTGTCGTTGACAACTCGCCATTCTCATTATTTACAGGCTGCTGTGGTTTTAGTATCTGAAAATAGTATAATATTACTACTTACTATGCAAAATTAGTCAACTTTATTCCTAGTCCTCTATTTCAAGTATATTTCGATACCAAGCAACAAGCTGCAAATTGAATAACTTATTTCTAATTTGAATATACTCCCAATTTATGCCCATTAAAAGTATAAAATTCATTTTAAAAAAGACAAATTATTATCACTATTTATAAATATTACTCATGTCTGTGTTAAAAACATACCGATGACCTTCGCTCCTTATCCTTTCTTTCCATTTTTCGAATTTATTCCAATATACAACTTTTGCAAAGAATGAATATTTACCCTGTATTGATAACTTCTTATCCAGTATTATTATATGTAATAGGAATTTAGAAAAATGCATGAATACGTTAAATAATCGCCGCAGTCCCTACTCTAATTTTATAGTAGTGTCCACCAGTAGTGTCCACCATTTATAATAGATAACTATGAACTCAAGAGACTAAACACAAGTAATATATGCTGGCTGAATCATATGAACGAATCCTATTAACAGCTTTAAATGATCAAATTAAGTGATTAAATATAAAATGTTGGTGATAATAATACAACTTTACTGGCTAACAATGAACATTTGGTACTATGCCATACCTTCAGTTCTCTTTCGTTTCTTTTAGTATTTAACAAGCAAACAATTGGCTCACTGATTAATTAATTGATCAATTTATATTCTTGCCTAAAATGCTCAATATCTAAAAAACAAAAAAGTTTCCTCTCCAAGAAAATACTCATTTAAGTAGTAACTCTCGTATCACATTTTATTTAACCAACGTTACCTTTTCAAGCCTAATCACTAATCGATCTACATAGCACAACTCTCGATCCACAAAAATTCATTCACTATTTTTTTGCAATGCCTAATATGCAACGAAGCAATAAAGAAATCAATCAAACGTGCAACAATAAACCTTAATTCTCATAATAAATAATAAATTTTTTAGGTTATGCAAATTTTTGGTGTAAATTCAATGTAAATTATCTCATGCATGCCCACCACATACATTTAACGTAAACTATCTCACACTCACACAGCTCAACATGTTAACCCAGATGAGCTACTCCATACTCACACCACGTAAATCTAACGTAAATTATCTCATACTCACACATGCCCAACATGTTAACCTACGTTACTTCATGCTCACCACGTAAATCTAATGTGACTTAAGAGACTTAAGTCCAAGCATAAAATTAGCGCCAAGTAAAAATTTAAATTCCTTTTGCCAGTAAGACGTGCAACAAATGTTAACGAGTGTTGCAACGCAAAAGCCAGATGTTCAGTGGAAACGGGAATGAAAGGCGAGAGGTGAAGTGGGAGGAATGGAGTGGTCATTACATCATTATATTTAAGGATAATGAAGAGTTAGAAAAAGAGATACTTCAATGGAAATTAAAATTTGTCTATTTGTTATTTTTGGATGATGATAAACCACACACACACACACACATAAATGCAGTAATTCCAGTTCATTGTTTGAGAAATTAGCAATTTTTTGTTGCAAATAGAATATTGAAATTTTTTTTACACTTCATTTACTCATTTATATATCTTTGATTTATTTCAAAACATTAAACAAATTTCATACTTTGGTGCAAATAAAAAATTTCTAATAATCTGCCATCTCCTCGAGATCCAACTTTTCATTTCGTTACCATCATTTTGGCATGAAGTAAGTATCACAGAGCTATTATGAGGATTGTTTCAGTTGGTCCCTTCAAATAGATTGGATATCTGGGAAGGCGGAGGACGGGGAATGTTTTGTTTTTCGATGATGGAACATGGACGAATCCATTTCCATGGTATTCCTTTGTTCATCTGGACTTGAGGCATTCTCTTGAAGTATACATCGTTTTGGAAATTTTAGGTCTCTGTACAGTAATCGGCGCAATATGAGACGATTGAGTTGTTTTTCGTTCCTAACGAAAATGTCTCTTTTCGTGCTGTCTATCGTTATATTTCGTGCTGTAGTATTCATTACTTTGCAGTTTGTAAATTGTAATGAAGCAAAATCAGTTCGTGTCCTCCTCGGCAAGGAAAGCTCGTAAGGCCCATTTCAATGCTCCTTCACATATTAGGAGGAAGTTGATGAGTGCTCCGTTAACCAAAGATTTACGTAATAAGCATGGAATCCGTTCTATACCGATCAGGTTAATTGTTTGCTTAAGTTCCGAGCTTTATTAACTCTATTATTAATCACTTCAGTGATAAGAGGAAAAGAAAGCAAGTGATTTAGGCAATATATCAACTACAATATTGGTGTAATGAAAAAACACAACTGTATAATATTTCTAGTATTTTTATACTAGCTAGTGAGATTTTTTTCCTTTTATTTTGTGTTTAATTAACCGTGAAAATATCTGTTGTTGCAGGATAGATGATGAGGTCACTGTTACTCGAGGACATTATAAAGGAAACGCTGGACGCGTAATGCGTGTTTACCGTAAGAAATTTGTTATCCATATTGATAAAATTACTCGTGAAAAAGCAAATGGTTCTACGGTGCACATTGGAATCCATCCATCAAAGGTTTGTTTTTTACTAGTTTTGTTAAGGAAGAAGTGAACTAATTAAGATATGATGTGACCTAAACTCATCAGAAAAACATCGCTCTGTTGATTGGCAAGGAGCGCATGCCCGATAAGTGGAATCATACGATGAGAGGCATCATGAGCATTTTCGGAAACCGAGTGAACGGTCGTGTCCGCATACAATCATAGCCTAATTTTGTTTGGCTTATCGGTTTATATAGTATAATTTTTAGGTAGCACTGACAAAACTAAAGATGGATAAGGATCGGCGAGCGATGATTGAAAGAAAAGCTGCCGGTCGAGCTCGTATAACAGGACTATTGAAGGGTAAACACACTGAAGAAAGTATTGTGGATGAGAAAAGCATTTAGAAAATTATTGCAATAAATGATCAAGCTGATGTCATTGTTGTTTGTTACAGCGTTCAGTAAAATTTCTTGTGTAAAACTCTCATTATTGAGCAAAATAAAGAAGATAAGGTGATTTTGGGCAAAGGGAATGAACGACGGCGACACAGCTTCAAGATATTCATGTTTGTTCAGTCGATGTATTATCAGATATGGGTGATGTTGTAGTGCATGCTGAAACAAATGACGAGAAGCATTTCAAAATCTTTCAAAATGCTCACTTTCTCATTCTTGGAGGTTGAGTGAATTCATCGAAATTGATCGAAATTGAATATTGTGTGTGTGTGTGTGTGTGTGTGTGTGTGTG
>UPTC01001914.1:0-11907 GCA_900537255.1 Acanthocheilonema viteae | reverse complement strand
CACATTTAGTTGAAGTTATTGTCATTACCAAAACAGTCAGCCGTCTGTGTTAATCTCGGTATCAGTATTAGTACTGAACCAATAAACGAGATCATCAACTTGGTTTCTTAGTACACTGAATCATCTTTTCCTGGAGGAGCAGTCAGGATTAAACTAAAGCGACTAATCCAAACAAAACTTAACGGAAGATGATCTGACCGATTGATCAACTCCCATATTAAAGGAAACATAACTGATCTTATAACATCAATTAAAGGAAATCTCTTCAAAGAAGAAAGTCTTCACAACCACATTCGATAAGTCACAAAAAGGACTCTCCCAAATCAAATCAAATCAAATCCATTTAAACAAATTATTCACGACAAGAGAAAATGTGATCGAGATACGAGAAATAAGTCTTTTCAACAGAATGAATGATAACTAATGAATAAAATATAATTTTACATAATATCAATTGATTCCTTCACGTTATCCTTCAATAAATGACTTTACGGCCAATGCATTTTGTTTTTGTAATTTAGGTTGCATACATTTAGCAGAAGAAATCAAGTAAGAAATAAATTAAGATTGTATGACAGATAAGAAAGCGGAACGAATATAAGCAATTTGCAGTAGTTTATTAACTTTCATTGCTATTGCTCCATTAAATGAATCGATAAAACTATTGGAATTGAATTACGATTTCAATCTATGCCCCATTTGTTTTATTGAATTCTATGCAAGTATAAAAGTAGGAGCATTATTATGAAAATGCATATCTTCTGTTTCATTTTTTTCTTCTTTAATTAATTATTGCAATTTTATGGAATTCAATTTTATACCATTCATTTATAAAGTTGGAAATTTTATTGCAATTTTTTGCATGAAGTAAACTTGCTGTTATTTCAGTTCATTTAGATTCCTAAATAAGCAAATTAATATGAATCTTTCTGTTTTTCATTTTTATTTCATTTTATATAAAAGTGAAAAATAGTACACTTTCATCCTAATAATTACTAAAAAAGGAAAAAATAGCATCGTTAAATGAAAATGTCGGAAGAAGAAATTCGTACTTTGAATCTTTTCTTTCCATCATTTGGTCTTTCTTCTCAAACGACCATTAACAAATTTAAGAGAGATTTTAATAGCATATGTGCACAAAAGAGACGACGTCATTTGTTTATAAAAGTTATTTGTATAAATTATTTTGGAAATATGTGTGCATGTGTATGTGTATGAGAACAATCTCGAAAATGTCATTATCAAAATCGCTGACTCTTTCTGGCAAGAATGTCCAATATACATAACATCACAACATTTACACTCACTCAATACCACACGAAACTTTCCATCCATCCATCCATCCATCCATTACTGCGTCGGTTTATAAAAGTCCGACCAATTCAATTGCTTAATTTCAGTGCAAAAAAGTATATATTTTTCTTGTCACAAAAGCCAATCAAGAAAAATCCTTTAAACCCCTAAGAATAGCTTATTAGAAGGAGCCACTTAAAATAGTTAAGTGAAAGGGTGCGGAAATAGGAAACAGAATATTAACTTTATTCAAGGACAATTCAAGGGTGACATTTGCTAAAATTAATTCTATTTCAATGCCCACCTATATCTATCAGAAAGCAGGCTTATATGTTCAGTATAAATGAGAGAAATTCACTTATAAAATCCTCTCAATGTTCTTTCTTCTTTCCTTCTCTTCTTTTTTAGCTCTATTTCATTTGAACATAGAGATAAAATTAGCCATCCATTCAAAATTCATCTCTTTTCTTTTTTGTTGTCTTTTAAATTTGGAATGAATTTATCATTATTTTGTCATTTTTTTAAAAAGTTTTTTTAAATTTTGTTCCATAATTCTTTGAAAAAAAAATTTTCGTAAAATGATATTCGCGCAAATATTATAGTGTGCTTATTGGAATCATCGAGGATAAATTAAGTCAAAATAATTGCTCATGTGAAAAAAAAATTTGATTTTACATAATTTTATCCATTTATATTTGATTATTTGAATGGTATTGTCGAATTTTTGAATCAAAAAGCCTCAATTCTTACTTTCACTTCTACGCAACCTAATATCTGATTGATTCATTATAAATTTTCATGTTTAAAAATCTTTCATAATAAGCAGTTTTAACCTTTCATAATAATTCGTAATAAGCAGGCTTTTGGAAATATTTAAGAAATACCATTTAAAATATAGGTTCTTGAGAAATACTTGGAATATTCTGCTTCAGTTTAAATTGATGAATCTTCATGAAAGCCTATGATGAAACAAATTAGTAGAAAAGACTGAACTGAAATTATAAAATCTAACGAAAAATTGGAGTTTAAAGTTTTTAATAAGCTTATAACTTATTTCTTGACTAGAATATTTGATCAAAAAAAATTGTTTGTTTGAATTAAAGTTCAAAAAAGTTGATATAAATTTAATGAGTAATCATTAGATGCAGGAAAAGTAAGTTTCTGAAGATTTGATTTCTTGCTTTGACGAAGCCACTTCGCATTAAATCCCTTTTTTAATTGCCATTGTTCCGCATGCGAACTAATAATGATCTTTTGGGAAATTCCATCATTGTACTACTTGTCTATGAATAAGCATAGTTAGATTTGATTATTGCTGTCAACAATACATTTGTGCTAATAATGTCGTCAATCAATCATTCGTACAATATAACTCGCAGATCATTATCAGTTCACTGTGATGATAAATACTGAAAAAAAAAGTGATGAGAAATATGAAAAAAAATGAAAATATTTTCATCCATTTCATTACATTAGAAATATATTATTTAATAAAGCTATTTGAGGCAAATTTTTAAAAAAAAAAGAAAATACTTTTTAAAATAAGAAAAATTTTGTCTTAAAATTGATAGTTTTGTAATTTTAGTGATTGTTGAGATGCGCAAAGGGAAAGTAAAAAACAAATAAACTTTCTCCTTTGTTTTCAGAATTTGAAGAGAGACGAAATACAATTCGTTGAAAGCATCTTCGCTTTTTTTCTTTTCCTTCCAGAAAAGTAGAAAAACAAACAGCATACTGTCAAGTGCTTTGCATTCCTTCTTTCTTTAACCATTTCAGGATTTCAATTTATCATCCCAAATGCAAAAAATTTCTCTTTCATATCTTGCATGAACTTTTACACCATAAATATGTGATGATCAGTCATTATGCTAAAAGTTTTTCCTATATATTTCTTGATTAAGCAAATATTAATGTTAAATGTTCTTATTCAAACTACTAAAAGAATTTTTTTGTTGCAGCAAATTCTGAATTGAATTATTTTTCTGAATATATATTGTCAAATTTTAAGATAGATAAAGAGACGATTTCAGCAACGAATCAAATTTTATGGAAATAGTTCTATCATTAAAATAATTTTTTGCTTTCTAAAATTTTTACATAAAAGTTTCTTAATGAATAATAAGAACACTTCGAATTTTTTTCATAACAAAAAATAGCACAGTCAAGTATCTCACGAAAGATTTGAAGTGGAAATGCTATTAGAAAAAAGAAAAAATTATTTTTAAAAATTTCAAAAATATCTTCAATTCTTTTTCTCTTCCTCGTTTTTTTGTTGAGAAATGCACTTATGAATGTCATAATATTATTGGAACTTTTTAGCAAGTATTATAAGAAGATAAGTTGGCATATCGAGTAGAAAACGAACTTCTTTTGATTGCTTTCTTACTAACTTACTATTAAAACTAATAAATCATTTGTTTACTTTTCTTTTTTAGTTATTTCTGTTTCTAAATTTATGTTTTTTTTAGAATGAGGTCAACTTGATTGTATTTTTAGAATGAGGTCAACTTTCACATGTCTGTTTATTGAAAAACAAAAAATTTTTCATTAAAATGCAACAAATCTCGGATTTTAAAGAAAGTCCATGTTTTTTTATAACTCTATGCCAATTATAATTTCAACTGAGTAATTTAAATATAATAGTAAAAATTAGAACAGATTTGAGTGATAATATGGTGAGAAAATAGTTGAGAATTATTTTGATAAATAAAAAAGTGGAAAAAGTTTTCTGATAATCATCAATATTTTCAATCTGTCAAAATTAAGATTGATCACTTTTGCATTTTCTCTTTGCTCGGATTCATTGATTTCAGGTTTAACAGCTTTAAAATACTTTTTTCTTTTTGTTGGTAAACTATAATTAATTCTATTTTTCTCACTTCACTTAACTGGTTATTATATATAACCAATAATTACTAGCTTGTCATTACTACTAATTTGTTAGTATTAATATTATACGAAGGATAGAAAATTTTAAAAAAGACTGGGCTGGAACTATAAAATTTAACGAAAACCAATTTATAATATATGGACTTAATTCACTCAACCATAGATAGTTTAATTGAGAGTTAGGAAAATGTGATTAATTTTAATAACTGATAGATATGCAATTGGAATCCCATTGTGGAAATTGTCAGATAAGAATTTTGAGTGTTTGGTTTGCAATTTACATTAATTTTGTTAAAAATATCGGCATTATTATTCTTTTTTTATTATTTGTTCAAATATCTATCAGTGTCCAAAATATTTATAAATACTTCCATTTAATATTAACAATTTACAAATTTTAGACCTTCAAGTCAGCAACAGTGTTAATCTTCCTGGTGTTCTGTTTGATTTCGCATAATCATCAATTAGCAAGGAGCGGCGCTTTTATGATGAAAAGCTCATCGAGCATAACGTTCCCTTTAAAATGCTAATCTTTTGGAAGTCATTAACAGCGCAACGTAAAATTATCTCACCAGTACTATTTATGTTAATTATCACATTAGCAGTGATTGATATTTCATGGGCTCGGAAACAGAAACGAAAACCCTGGTAAACATTTTCGAATGTACGTGAGACGTGAGATTTCTGGAAATGAAGACAAGAATTAATTCAAAAATAGTCTACTGATTAGCTGAATACTTGAATTTGGCTAATAAATTAAGCTAATTGAAATCCATTCAACAAAAAGATTCGTTTATTTCATTATTATTATTCAGCAAACGAATGGCTTTCAATAGACATACAACAAATTATCATTCATGGAAAGAACAAATGACCGTTTGTGAATTGCTTGATAATTATGATCCTGCCGTACGACCCTCCGGAAGAATGCCAACTAATGATCAAAGTTTTTTATTTTTTGAATTATGATAGTTTATTATCACGAAAACTTTTTACAATTGTTATTGTTGAAAATTTTGAAATTGTTAGGGAGAAATTAAAATGAATTCCAGAAGGACCAGTAATTGTATGGACAAGCCTGGAAATTCGTTCTATTGGTGCAATTAGCGAACGAAATATGGTAATCTTTCAATTTGAATAGCTTTATTGAAATGCTGAAACTAATATTATAACATGAACATGCATCGATAAATATTATATTTCGATCTCATTTCAATGATATATATATAAACTTGAAAAGTTGTAAATATTTTGAAATATATCGTAGATATATTTCAAAATATTTACAACTTTTCAAGTTTTTTATTTTTAACAAATAATATACAAATTACTTTGTCAAAAATATTTTCATTTTTAAATTAACCTAAATCATTTTTTTCTTTAGTCATATGGATTAAATACAAAAAAAAAACACCTTTTTTAACGTAGGAGTTTGTTGCACAATTTCGCTTTCAACAAGAATGGTTTGATGATCGACTTCGGTACACAGATCATAGTGATTTCCGTAACGTTGATTTTATTCATGTTGCTCGTGATCAGGTACTCTGGATTCCTGATACTTTTTTCCAGAATGAGCGAAACGGATGGTATCATATGTTGGATCAGGTCAATTGATTATAATCTACTGATAAATAATAAACTACTTATTTCTATTTTATGTCAATCTTCATCTTTTTTTAATAAATTTCTTTTTAGTTTGAGGCAAATTACCGCATGTTCATTCTTTATTTCATCCAATAATACCACCTTTCTATTAATTTAAAAACTTCAGAAATATTATTATTTTCAGGAAAACAAGTTTATCAAATTACGCTCTGATGGAAAAGTTATTTACAATCGCAGGTTATCAAATTATTATTTCCAAACATAATTAATTTTTTTCAAATAACGGAAATCATTTGAAAATGACAAAGTGAATGAATTTCAGATTAACGTTAATATTGGCATGTCAAATGAATCTGATTCGGTATCCCATGGATGTTCAAGAGTGCTTGATCGATTTTGCTAGTTGTTAGTACTCTAATTAATAAACAAAAAGAAAAACTAAGAGTAGGGTTTGCTCGTCAATATTTCTCTTTTTCTTTCTTGTCTATTTCAGAAGGATTATAGATAATTTATTTTATAGATGCATATACAACAAGTGACATTGTTTACAAATGGGACCGTATAGCAATAACAATTGATAAAGATGCTAATAATGCTTTGCCAAATTTTCGAATCAGTGCCTTTGAAAATAAATCTTGTGATAGCACTACAAATACAGGTAATTATATTCTGAATACAAGTAATTCATATTACTTTCATCATTCCGCACCCATTTTCGATTAAACCGTTTAACAGATAACTCTTATATTGACAGTTATATTGACAGATAACTTTTATATGCTAATTTCTTATTTAATACAAATCATTTATGGCTAAATTAATTTCAAATTGAAATTTCTTTTAAACCAATTTTAATTTCAGGAACATATAGTTGTCTTCGTGTGGAGCTTAGGCTGAGTCGTGTTTTCTCATTCTTTCTCCTGCAACTTTACATTCCATCAACAATGTTGGTTGGAGTTTCCTGGGTATCATATTGGATTGATTGGAAGAGCACCGCGGCACGTGTGCCTCTTGCAATTGTCACCCTACTCACTATGATCACCCAATCACATGGTCACTCCCACTCTTTATTCAATTCAACTCTCGCCCTTTTCCGCTCTATTGGGCAGCTGCGCATAAATATTAACCCTACAAGTTTTGCAATTCAGAAGTTTCCCGCACTGAATTAAAATTTATTAAATTAAAGATTTCATGCAAAAATAATGATATTGAAATACTGAATTATTGCATTCTTATTTTTGACAATAGTTGTTAAGCTACAAAACTTTTTCAACTATCCCTCCATTAAAGGGCCAGATTTTTTTAATAGTAATAACAACATAAATCACTTTTAAAGTAGAAATTTAATTATATTATTCTGATGAATGTGAGTTGCTAGAAAAAATCGTAGTTAAAATAACATCCTTCTACATTTGTCACTTCCTAATTGCATTGATAACATAATTAAAGTACCATTTCAATAACTTTATTCTATTATTAAAAACAGATCAAAATTCATCATTGCAATACCATCCGTTTAGTTTAAACAAATATAATTGAAAATGTTCCATTTAAAAACAAATAGATCTCTCTATTGAAATATCAAAATATAAAAAAATTCACTAATTGTATGTGTTTACCAAAAAAATAATCACATTAACCCTTATTCATTTAAGCATCATATAAAGTTTTTTTTTTTCTCTCAACTTATTATTATAGGAAAAAATTAGCATCTGAACAAGTTGATGCTTATATGAAATAAAAGTAATAATTTCAATCTATTAAAAATTTAGAGTATTGAAAAAGGATAAATTATTATATTCTTTTTCTTCTTCAGCAATTAACTCGAATCTACCTCCTGTAAGTTACACCAAAGCTATCGACATATGGATTGGAGCTTGTGTCGGTTCGTCTGTAATTATAATCTTTTTAACTGTTTTATTTCAAACTAATAAAATTCATTCAGAGTCAATAATACTTGTTGAGTTTTAATGAAATTTCAGTATTCATATTTGCATCATTGATCGAATATGCGATTGTGAATTATGTGGGAATTTTCGATGAACATCGGTATGCGTTTTGAAATATTTTAAAATAAAATTTTCTAATCTGATTTGTTGCCTAAAACAATGAAAATCGCACTGATTGTTTTACCGCATACATTTTTTGAGGTAACACAAATAATTAAAGTCTTAAAATATTCCTTACTGTTACTATCTGTCCTTTCGTTCATAACAAAAATCATAATGAAAATTCATTTGAAGATAAAATGAGAAACCAAAATTTTTTTTAAAATTGAAATAAAACACAAAAAAAGAAAATTTCAAAAATTTTGAAATTATTTTAAAAAAATTTGCCGTTTACAACTGGATAAATACATTTCTTTCCACTTCTGCTTTTTCTCTCTCTAGCATTTTAACACTCTATTTCTCTATCTTTCCAATTTCATTAAACTGATTTTAATATCAAAATTTGAACAATTTGATGTTCAGACAATGACTCGGAGCGAAAAAATAACAAAATTAAAAAAAATGATCAATTTCCTGATTCCATTTTTTAAAATGTTACTAACCTTTTTTCAAAATCAAATAACCACTGTTTATCAGTATTTATAAACGGTGTGATCATTTATTAGAGAATGTAGTTTTTTCGGCATAATTTTTAAACATTATTGGATTTAATTCAATTTATCATCGTTTAGCGAAGTGCGAACGGTGACATCTAATCAAACACGTCTCACTAATGTTATCGAAAATGGCCTTTTGTTCAGTCCTATCGAATGTGCTGCTACTTCACCCATATCCTGTTTGAACAGTCCCGAAAAGAAGGTTATTATCTTTTTTCTACAACTCACAAATATTCTCTTTGAAAATTTTCAATTCGTTCACACATAGTAAATTGTTTTTACGATCATTCCTTCATTTCATATATACATTCTCCTCAAATTTATAGAGTTTATTACGACGCGGGAGGAAACGAACTTTTGAAGAAAGGAAACATGAATTAATTGATTTCAATCCATCACAAATTATGCATACCTCGGAACCTATTTGGACATTTCAGGTTGTTATGTATAACATTCCTGTATAATTTACGGGTCACACTTTCTGCAGTGAAACTGAAATCATAGAATAAAGATTTTATATTCGAAATTCTTGGAAAATAGACAAAAATCTGAAGTTCTTTGAAAGTAAGGAATAAATTAAAAATGACATATGAAGTTTGAAAAATCTCGAAGAATATAGAATCCTTCGATGTACTTTTTTTTGTTTTTTATAGGACGTATCAGATCTGATATACATTGGGCAAAGGAGACGTTTTGAATTAATGCGGTGGTGTAATCTGTTATCATCACGTGAGCGAGCAGAAAGAATTGATATAATGGCCAGGTGCTCAAGCTTCATTAACTCAATAGACTGATAGTTTATTAGACTTTTAAAAGTTAATTTAACTTTTGCTAAAATTAAAAGTTAATGAGAAGTCAATACTTCAAATGCATTTCTCTCACAAATTTTAGGCATAGATTTAATAGAAGATAATGTATTAATCATAATAGCATAATAGCAATTGCCATCTTGATATTGAAATTATATATTGGATATTTTTACATTCATGAAGTGACTACCCCGCACATTTCCAATTAATTATATTTCTGTCATGCCTTGTAATTAATTGTTTTTAATTTTCGTAGTCTTCAAATACACTCCATTTTTTTTGTAATATGACACCAATGTTCAATATATACAGTTTAATTTCAGGCTAATTTTTCCAGTAGCATTTATCCTGTTCAATTTTGCGTATTGGAGCATATATTTGAATGAAATGGAGGAATAAAAAAGTGCGCAAAAGTCAAGATTGCAAATTTAATTTTCTAGACATTATTGACGAAATTTAGATATTATTTACACGAATGGATGATACATTCCACCGCTAAAAGATTTAAAGCACATCATTTTAATTCAAGGAAATCACGTTTCATATAACAAAGATAGAATATAAGTCTTAAAGTGAGCGCTGATGAGCTTAATTCATCGTAGATTTTTTAAAGAAAACGAAATTTCATCAAGCATTAATCAACCAATAGTCACTGATAGTCTATGATGAGATAACGAATCACTATGAAGTACAAATGTAAAATAAATAACAGGTTATAACAAATTATAGAAACAAAATGCGGGTTTCATTTATGAAAGAATGTGACAAATGATAAACTTTCATAGCTTAATTGCTATAAATATTGTTGTAAAATGTAGAGTTCAAAGATGAAAGTTGTTATTTTGCACAATAAGAGGGGCATATTGCGCGATATCTGAACTGAATGATAATTGTAACATAAATCTAAGCTGCTATTTGCCAGGAAACTGATGTGTTAATCTGATTATAATAAACAGGAAAGCATGCAAATGTAAAAAAAGGTATAAATTATAATTATGAAATCGTTTCGATGAGAAACTTGATTTGAGCATTTATAAATTAATCTTCATGACATATTAAACTTGCTTTTGCTGATGATTTAAATCGTTTTTCGCTCAAAACATTTCCATAGTAAAGAGATATTTAAAAATGATTCATTTTCAATATGAATAATAATTCTTACGTTCTTACGATTTTATTAAGTCAATCACTTGAAAAGAATATTGATAATCAATTTTCAGAAGATATTTTGCTTCTTCGGTTAGGCTCACTGAAATATTTCACCGGAGAGTAATTGTTGCCAGAGATTTTCATTAAAATTTCCAATATAGATTCAGTGAATTACATGCACCTGAAGAGTTTTCTGAATTCTTTCAAAGTATTTAAAAGATAAGCAATTATGAAACCTGAGATGATTCATTCCTTGATGTGAGTAATAATTCTTGTTTTCCTGAAAAATTAATAGGAAAGTGTTTCTAAAACAAAAAAAAGAGAATGCTTTAAAAAACACACAAACCAAATTTTTTCAATCATTGCGAAAGTATATTAATTAAAAGGATAATTTGCAAGGAATTTTTTTACTTTACTATTTCCTAACTTCGCATAGCTGCTATTACATTGTGATTCATTAGTTTATTTAGCAACGATTTTGAAACTATTAAATAATTTGTTTGACTGAATTATTTTAATGTATGCTTTCACAATATCGGGCAAACAGCATCCAAGAAAAAATAATCAAATTCATAACCGGTACTAAAATTTTCCAACGAATGCTAGACGAAAAATTTTTTGTTTTTTTTTTTTGTTATTAGAATTTTGCAGGTGAAGAAAAATTTTCTTAAAATTAATAAATATTGAAGGAATGAAGAGAATTTAGCTTGTATGAGTGGAAATAAAAATTACGAAGAATTCAAACTTTTTAGATAATAATTAGAATAATGCCATTATGCCCCTAATATATCTTTTTGTTTCACTTCAACATTTAGATCTCTGAACAAAAAAGTGCAATGCAAGGAAATGAACAGAATTTGATAATTCATCAAATCATTTTCAACTTTTTTTTCAAAAGTTTCTTTCTCGAAAAGGAAGACAAAAAAGCTTTCGTTCTGAAAAATAGGACTTTCCAGAAATGAATTGACACTCATTTATTTCTTTATACCTCACTAAAAGAATATTTGTTTGATGAATGGAATTGATAAATGGCAATTAGAGAATCGATTACGCGTGAGCAAAACTGCTTTTAACACAGTAACACTTGATAATAATCATTATTTTATTAATAGCAGAAAGATGGAAATTGTTATCTCAAGTAATTTTCAAAGTAATAATTTATAATAGAAAAATTATGAAAAAATGTACAAATGTGAAGAAAAGAAAAATCAATTCATTCCTGTTTCTTCCTTAATTGTCTGTCATACTTTACTCATTTTTTTGCTTAGAAAAGCCTAATGAGTACCTTTTATTTGAAAATTTGAACACTGTCACTTTCATGACATGATTTGATATGATATGATATAAGTGTGCCTCTGATCGTTGTAACACAACTATTGACATGGTGCAAATGCGCATATTTTCACCACTTTGTTTATTTATCAAATTTATACATATGAACTGAGCGTATGTTTTACATTGAAATAATTTTCCTTCTCTTTCGAATAATACAATAACAATAATAAATAATAAATAATAAATAATAATGATAATAAGAATGATAATAGTAATGATAAT